>JAULKQ010008137.1:0-13501 GCA_032356285.1 Smithsoniella earleae | reverse complement strand
AATATTGGGCTGCCATTCAAGTTCAAAATTGAATTGCTCAGCTGTCGTGCGCGATCCTGTCTTTAATGTGGTGCGCTAAATTGTCAACTTTTTGGTTATCTTGAGCAGAATATGCCTGGAATCCAATGGTACAGTTGGAGAAATTCCACTTGTCAAGCACCGGGGCCAGAGCGAGATAGCTGATCCGAAGAGTAAGATGAAGAATAGCCTCATGAGGACAGAATGTTAGAATTTAACTGTGAATTTCGTTCAGATTTTGCGAACTCGCCTCATTTTTTTGTTTGCCAACGTTTTCAGAGACTCTGCAGCTGCGATTTTGACGAATTTGCCTGTTTTTGGACATCGTTGAACCCTGCCATGATATGTGATGAATGCGACTTACTATAACATCAGGTGAATCCAAGAAGGTGGTCAGTTTCAGTACCAAAGTCCGCAGAAATCTGTGGCTGCTCAGGCCTACTCTCAATATCTCAATTGTATGATCTGTGCCATTACCTTCATGCGTATTAGGAGATGGGTTTTGTCACTGTTTGTGACAAGCATTAAAGCGAGGAGCCTTTGGTGAGCCAGGCATAAGTTTTGGGGTGTTTCTGTTTGCCCTAATTTTGCCTTCTGTGATGGCTATGGTCTTTTAAAACCTCTGCTTGGTAGCAGGATAGTTTCCCTATTGCAATGCCGTAGACAACCAGCTCTACTACGTTGTGTTGCTGTTTACTCGATTGAAACGGCCCCTTGGTTCGTCTTATTCTACCAGCAGACGAACATGATGCTTGTACAGATAGTTTTGCTGTGTGATGCTGTTATTGCGGGGACTGCCGAGCTCAGAGAAGCTCCTTGTATCACGCAGCTACGCTGGGTTATCTTCTTTTCTCTCAAGTTCTCAATTTTTTTGAGCTTTGACGAAATAAGGCTTTAGGCAGCGATGCCGTGTCGAGTATTTCGGTGTAGTATTGTAGCAGTTTTCGCCATCATAGTACAGTGAGGCCTGCGGCCAAATGCGTCGTGAGAAGACGAGTTGCATGGCAGCAGGTAGCGAGTGACTAGAATCTTGCTGTCGCTTGTGCGACCCTCCTGACCTCATTGTTCTGTGAGGATTTTCATTCCACAATTGGTACATTGTTAATTATCACACTATATTTCCGCGCGCAAGAAGAGCTTTGTAAGGAGCGCAGAAACCATTTTGAAGGTTTTGAAGGATTGTTGTGTGCCTTTGTTAGGCGTCTTTGTTAACGTGGTTTCACCAAGTGCGACCAAAACACCAAAACGCCGGTATCCATTGCTTCTGGGTATTATTCGCTTGTGATAAACGTGCCACAAACCGATTCAGTGTGCCGCGTTCTGTGGAGGTTGCGATTGGAATCTTAACAAGTTTTCCGTCTTGCTGTGTATGGGGCATTTAAACTTATCACGCCTCTGAAGAACTGCGAGTGTGACTACAGCAGTGATATTAGCTCTGAAGGCGCCATTTGGAACCACATGCCAATAGAAATGAAGCCGTTCCTGTAGGAATTCTGCTATTTTCTGTGTCCAATGTGCAAGGTGAGAGGTGTTTTTGAGATAAATAGACGACGTTTGTGGCCACCAGGGTCTTGCAAACTGGTGGGTATGCTTAGTTTTGCGTTCAGTCAGGATTTCAGCTTTGTAAAGGCTGCAGCCCTGTCGAAGTGTGTTAGGGATGTGTGCAGGTGCCCAAAGAATGCTGACGGTGAGAGCACACTTCCCAATCAAGAAGCGTGGCTACCGGTGCTATGGGAGACCATTGCTAGCCACGCACTGGAGTGTAGCCCTGTGAAGATGAGAGCTGCGCCCCGCAGCCCAAACAGGAAGAATTTGTGGGCTCTGCCGCTGCTTCTGTTGGCTCAATATGCCATCAAGACGTTCATATTTGACCGTGTGGTTGAAGAAGATGGCTGGAGGGGTGACAAGAATGGGGAGTATGATCCCGAGACACGGAGGTGTGCGTCGTATCGTGTATAAGATTGTTGGAAACATGGAGATAGTTCTTGAAACATGGCGTATTTGGTTGCTTTGCACAGAACACAACTGACTGCAAGTCTCCGTGATTATGCACATTCAAGTTTGGAAGTAAGCGTTGACCAAATAGCTGAATCTTTCAAATCTGCACTCATGAAGTTGGAAAGGGAATTGTTGCACTTGGATCCCCTTGTGACTGGGATCACTTTTTGAGGAGCTTTCGTTTCTCCAGGGAACAGCGACTGTTGGCTGAAGCTCGTAAGCAGTTGGATGCTCAAGAGGAAGGAATTATAAGAGATCGAATGGATACCCTCAGAGATGCAGAAGATGTTTCCTCTGTTTAGTGTTGCTACGTAACTGATTTTATCAGGAACTCATCCAGCCTTGAGAGGCTCACAGTTTTTGATACCTGCACGTTTGATATAAGTATTCAAGTGCAAGGTTCTCTTAAGTTAGAGACTGGCACAAGTTCGTTTCTCTGCAATATGATGCGATGCGGAGGTGAACCTTGAAATTTCGAGAGTTGTGTTCCACAGAGTAGCATAGTTATCGTGAAAACTATGCTCTTCTACACATTGATTTAATTACTTGACAAGTTCGTTTCGTCGGCGGTTGGAATCATGTAGCTTCAGCAAGGATAACTCGCGGTCTACGCTTCTACAATCAGTGTGATTATGCGTTGAACTAGATGAAATAGAGATAAGCTCGTGAATGAAGATCGCCAACTCCCTGGCTTGACTTCGCACGTCATCCGCAGCAACGTCTGTATACGAAAGCTTTGTCGCTGTGCGAATTTCTGCAACACTGCAGCACATTACATACAGGGACTCTTACACAGCAATTTCTTCAAACTTACATACCAGCCTCTTCACTGTGACATGTGTAAGCTTTGGAATCAGGACAACCCTTGACTATTAGTCACGATTGCTCCAGAGATTCCCACGTATCATGGGCCCTCGAGGTCGGACATCTACTGCTTTTAATGCTTCCAACCACCGGTTGAGAGCTTCCAAAGCTTTCAAGTCAGCGGAGTCTAGAACTGTTTCCCCTGGTTGACTCCCTGCAAGTCTAGATCTCAACAATCGCTGCAAGAATCCACCTGGGCGCCCCAGACCAGTGTCTGACGACACTTTTGCTGCGTTTCCAGCGGTCTCCGGACTAGCAGCGTTTTCTGGAGCAAACGGTTCGTACACGTCTGTTGACCGTTGGAAGGCGCTTATGAGATCTCGGCCTGTACAGGGAACAGGTGCTGCGAAGTGAGCAGGTACTACTTGTTTGAAGTCCCAGTCTCGTGCGATTTCCTCTATCCACTCTTTAACTGCCTCGCCACAGCGGCTGTAAACTAATGATCCAACCTGAACCAGCTAACTCTGTCATGTGTAGGCACTACCAAGACTTCTTCGCGTACACATCAGAATGCGCACCACCGGAAAAACGATAGGCCGTCCCGCATACTTGTCAAATGACGCTTGTGGGTCATAGAGCTCTGATGGACCAAAAAAAGAGACTAGGAGGCATATACGTTGCCATCCGGTCAAGCGGTTCTGGGGTGTATCTGGAACAGGCTGTCCAGCATACTTTCTATCTGACATATCCGTTTGGCCGTATACCTGATCAGCTGTGCGGATAACGAAACCATTTTTGGCGTTCGCGAGTAATGTTTCTGCACAATATCAAGCACACATTCTCAGATACTTTTCAAATGATTCCATTAACTATTTATAATTAAGCACGACAATGACTCTGACGTTTGAAAAACGTTTACGTCTAAAAAGCAAGAAAAATGGGCATTCGACACGCTTCTCACTACCTGCCGAGACATACATCAACAGGTGGGAAAATTTCAACCAGGTACTCGTTTGGAGGTATTTGCCAGCATATACCGAGACAGTGCTGATTTCACGAATTTAAAATTAGGAGGATTCTTCAAGAGCTACATGAAAAGCTTGACAGCTTACTCCCTGTCGATATTTTGGGCACAAGAGGGAACGCAGCGGCTGGATTCAGGAAGCATGATTGATTCGAGGCTCACCTGGAGACAAGCACTCAGGGGGCTTTCTTGGAAGTTGGATAACAGCATCCGTTACAAGAAGCGTCCGAGAAGCTCGATGAAACAAGGCTACTTCTGAATAGAGGCCCACGGACGCAAACCGAGGTGCTTGAAAAACTTTCATGTCGAACTCGTCGACCCACGGGAAATCGGTATCTCCAGACTGAAGTGTAGCTGTTGGAAAAATTCCAAAGAACTGAACTGGGAGGTTGAGTGGGAAGCTCCATTGCCCTGGTGCTACGTATACTTTCGCCTTAGGGAATCGACGGGAGAACGGCCCAACAAATACCTGCAACTCCAGATTATTGGCTTACAAGCGCAGATAAATAGTCTCAGCACGCCATGGGGGATATAAGCTACTTGGGTCCCATCAAATTATCTTGGTGCTTGTATGTCGCCCCGAGTCACATTTCATTACGGTCAAGTGTTGAATCAAACCTTGTGTTCGTATGCAGCGCTACCGAGTATGATGTATTTGATCTCGGCATTTAACTCAGAGATTAACTTCAAGCATTCTTGTGTTGGAGCTATAGGGTTGTATACAAGGAACGAGCCATCTGACAGTTGCGTTAGCGTCATTCTAGTATTGACTTGCACCTCTGTGAATGCCAGACCTTGCGGTTGTTCGAACGACCACATTTGACCTTGAACAATCTGCACAAGCATAGCACTTCGATTACTGGTGTTCTCCAGGTAACAGGACGATAAGACTGCTGCAGATTTCGCTCAAAAAAACACGGAACATGTTGCCGGCACCGTGATTCATGAAAGGAATATTTTCTTTAACTTATATTTCCAATTTCGTTGAAATGGCGAGCTCGAAGATCGGCCTTACTGGCCTAAAGGAGCTGAGGTTGAAAGGCTTCGAGCCTCTATGCACCCACTTGTTCGGTGACAAAACCAAGAAATAAAAGTTGAGATAATTGCTAAAATATAGCATATATCAGGACTAATGCATATTTTGCTTTTGATCTGGTATGGTTGAATACGAACTCTTCAAGTGTATCCGAGCAAGGCTAACCTCACCTCCTTTCTTACAGTTTTCCTTGTCAATAGTGGTCCAAGTGGGAACAAAAATCCCGTGAAATTAATGTATCTCCGTTCAGGTGTTGCAGCGAAGTCATCATCACGTTTAAGCTTCACTCGTTGAGCCACAGTTTTTGTAGCTCCCTTGGGTGATGCATTAGCCACTACCCGACGAGCCTTAGGACATCTATCATATTTCTGACTCCAAGTATCGAGGCGTGCATTTGAAGCGAGTATACACGCTGCCATAGCCAAACAAGGCGGACCACAAACAATCGAATCGCCCGTGCGTGGTTAGCGCTTGAGCTAGTCGAAAGGAAATCGATGACCCACATTCGTACAACTGCTCCGGCCTTCATTGACAACATAATAAGGCAGAAGCTGACAAAGCTTAACCTGAGCGGGCAACATGTACTCTTCTGGACGTATTATGCTGATTGACGCGCTTGGACACGCTGAATCTGCATGCATTAGTCACCTCTTGACAATGCATTGTCCTCGGACCAGTTCATCTCCCCCAGTTCAAAGCCAACAGCTCAAGCCCCGGACCAACACACAAAGGCCTGAATTCAAGACCTTAGTCGAGGAAAGATGACACAAGATCCATGCCTTGTTGGGTCTCAGTTTAAAACAGCTCGTGCCTACCATTTCATGTTGCGCCAACAGTTGACTAGCAATCAACTACGGAATCCACTGCAGCAGTTGTTCTTGTAGGGCTTTTTGTTGATTCTGGGCCCCATGACTGCAGATACACCGTCAACATGCAGGCCACAGGTGCGCATGCAGTGTTTACGGAGTTGGCGCCCTCATCAGTGCACATCCGACGCAAGGCCTGCTGCTTTCAGGGGGCCCTGTTACTCGATAAGCCATACCCTTACCCCAATGTTAACGTTCAACTTCCTTTTTGCGGCCAATTCAATGGGTGTTCATGCTGTAACGCAAGCCATGCACTGACCATCAAGAACTCCCTCTTGGGAATTATGTCCGACGATGATGTCCCTAAAAGGTGCAAAAGCGCGATAAAAGAGCACTCTTGCTCATTCTGTGATCCGTGGGTAGTATTCTGCTTCAAGTCCCTCATTTTTTTGCCCTGTCAATCGAGACAAACGTACATATCTTATCGACCTGGAACCAGCTGTCATCAGCACTATGAAAACCTGTATTAGTCATGGAATGATATTAATTGCAAGTTCCGTTGTATGATAGGTCTGTCCTCGGTTCGCATTGTGTTGAATTCATCGCCATGTTGTTGAATTTTGCATCTATCACATTTCATGTAAGGCTTGAAGCTTTTATTCAATATTTTATGGGTTATACGTGCCTTGAGTTCCGTCAAAGATCGAGTTCGCGGTCTACAGGGCCACGCTCAGTGAGACACCTATGGCAGCCCACGTTTATCTGCACGGTTAATTTTCATCTAGTCTGTATAGTGTGATGTCAAAATAACTTAACGTGACGCGACGTTGTGAGTCGGCGTGGACTAGTGAAATGTATTGCTCAACGGTCATCGATTCGCTTACGACTTCTGCATCCACGCAGCACTGCGAAAACTCGAGCTCTCTTTCAGGTTGGGACGGGTGGCGTCAGGCAATATTCTAGGCGCTTTTGTGATGAATGGTACACTGCTTGCTCATCCCTGTACGTTACACAGCATGCCAAGACAGGAGAGTTGACCTGGTGCTCCTCGGACTCGACGTCACTCATATGTAGCTCCCTCTCGGTAATAGCCTCTAATGGATCACAGCTTTGCTCGCTAGTCGGTAGGGTACCCTGGCTTGATCTGCTGTTCGTGCTTCCAGCCTTCTTAGACTTGGCCCGAGAAGAGGCACACAAGTCGCAAGTTCCTTAGTCGCCCACTTTTTCCTCCAGTTTCGTCCCCCTATTAACACACATTCACGTATACTTTTCAGCTCATCCTTGCAGTGCGTGTGCGGCATAGTGTTGAGGTCGCAAACGTGTGTCCTTATTCAGATTTTCTCAGTTATTATCGTGATTGTTTTACTAAAAGCTTATCTCTCCGACCCTTTCTCCATCCATCTTACATTATTCAGGCGTAGAAGCTGTCGAGGCTGAGAATGGCGAGAACCCGGCTCAGCTGCCAAGGATGCCGGACGCTAGAGGTGCCACCGTTTGCATGCTCACTTCCTCTCAAAAATTCGCTCACCAAAGGCCCAACTCTAGGCCCAAGATCTCACTCACGCCTGAGATCATTCAAGAATTTTTCGTCTGGGTACTCGCCTTCACAGCGCTGATCAGCATTCTGTTGGCATTTGTATCCAGACGGAGCAGGCAACGTAGGCAGCAGGCGTTCACACAGTCGATGATGATGCGATATGGTTCAGATGATATTACAGATGCACCAGATTCCAGCCAAGGTGTTATGGAGGGTGGTGCAGCTTCTAGCTCTGTCGAAAAGCGCAGCCTGGCAGTAAGCAGAACAGAGTAACAGTACTTTTGCCTCTAAGTGACGCTCATTCTGTCGATATATGTCACAACTAAACAACATGAACTGTTACCTTTGATTTCAAACTGTAGCAACACCCGCCGTCAAGGGCAAAGTGAGCGAAACGAACTCCCAAGAATGCTCTGGGGGCCAGGGCCTCCATCTCGTCGTGTGTCAACCATCCAATCACCTACCTGCTCAAGAATACAATTCGCCACGATTTCCCGACACAGCAGTCTATATATTCACGACGTGTACAATTCTTTGAGCATGTTGTCAATTGTAGCCTGGTTCAGCTACGCCTCCCGTTCTGCTATCTTTCGTGGCCTTCTATACAATACATGCCTTAAATGACAAGCTGACATCCATTTCAACTACAGTCGTAAATCAATGCAGTTCGCTTTCAATGCGAAAGCCTTCGTCGCAGTCACATCACGCCTGTCTCGGGAGGCAAGATTATTGATTTGTGGCGACATTTCAGAAAAGATTTGTTGAGGTACTTCAGTTGCCGAGGTCCGGGCCCCATGTTTCGATGCAGAATTGCATAAGTCCACCACACTGCAATACATCTCGCACATTCAAAACAGCTGTAGCAACCATTCTCCTTGGTCTCAGATTCCCGCCGTAATGGTGACTGTGGCCTCTTCTAACACAGGGGAACATACGTGACTGCATGACATCACACACCCATGAGATTCACGTCTGAACTTTGAAATATCAAGCCACAACACCCAGTGCCCAGTTGACTACATATGCTGAAGTCAGCCAAATTCCACGAAAGTGTCAGTTTTCGTAACACTTGCACACGACTGTGCAGGCGGTACAGGTACGTACACAGGAGTTTTCTGAGGCTCTTCGTGTTGAACGCGTTGAGAGAGGGTCATCACTGCAAACATGTTCCAGCACTAGCATAATTCATTATAGCAATGCTTCGCAGTAAGCACCTAAGTCCACAAATCTCTCAAGTGTACTACTCACTGACTATCCCGAGTGACGAAAACTTGTGGAAGGAGGCGATTAAAGGCACTTTGTGAAGTAATTGAATCTTGTTACAATGAAGATGGAGACACGTAAAAATTTTCACAATTCTGGCAAGCTAGTGGAAGAAATGTGTGACGTCTTGTGGGGATCATCAAACTTGCCATCATGTAGCATGCCTGATTCGTCATCCAGAGGTTCAAACGAACTTCCGAGTAAATGTGTGCTACATACGGGAACCAGGGATGGGTGGGGGAGGGAATCGGGGGGCTGCTGTCCAAACAAAGAGTTGAGCAGCTGCAGCAGCTTCGAGTCGCAGCCTTTCAAGCTGTCGTACACTCGGCTGGGGCCGACCAGAAGGTAGATGACAAACAACACGTAAGCAACAGCAACAGCCACAATCACTACGGCCAAACCGAAATCAGCCGCAACACCGGAAATAAACGAAGACACTACGAGACACAAATTGAGCATCAGAAGCAGCCAACAGATGACTTCTATGGCCACACGGAACCAACTCTGCACCACAAATGTCTCCCCCATTATGTCCGCCCGTGTACTGACGTACAGCACCGGTATGAGCGCAAATGGAAGCTGCACGCTCTGCAACACGTTAAGCGCCTGATTCAGAATATCTAGCTTCTCCGTCCCTGTGCAACCACAACCACCAATTAACAGAATATTCTCGAAAGCCCTCACGAACCACAGTGAACTCGCAGCAGCTACACATTCCCACTTGTGGCAGGAGGACTTGTGGAGAGAAACGATGAGCGTCCAAGCAAATTGTAAATTGAATGAAAGTTCACCGAGCGACTGCGAATCATTACAACACTTCAGAATCTGAACAAGACATCAATGCGTGCTCTATTTCAAATACAGCAGAGTTCTGTTCTCCGTATACGTCTGACATGCTCTATATGTTGTTCATGCTTTGCTACGCAATACAGCCCCTTCACCATTTCACCCAACCCGCTATGCCATTGTCTGTCACACAGTGCACATGCACCTCAACTGCAACTGTGTGGGGTGAGGTTTTACACTCAACAACGTGCACCTGTGTGTCTGCGCCTCTCTGCGTTCCATACCATGGGAGCCTCACCCATCACATTGCACAGGTTCGAGCATCGGTGCAGCTTCGGGTGCATATCACTTCGTCTACCTGTTTTCTTGAACAGAACCAGAGCAAAATTACAGCGAGGTTTAACCTGCCAGGGTTTGTAGCATGTACTGTAATTAAATCCTAGATAGTAGAGAACTGCCAGTCCCCTTCTATCTGTGCTCACCACTCCCTTATTAGAGAGCCGACAGATGTCAGATACAATGATATGGCTGAGCTTTTTCACACATCTAATCCGTACTGAATAATATCTTGAGACGCCACCCGCGGGTCATAACAGTGAGAACGCCACTAGACAGGATGTTCTCTCTGTGATTCGAGCTTACAAAAACCTGCTCCTCACAGCTTAGCTCCGTTGCCTTTCTCTTCGGATTGGAAGTGCAACATTTTTGCTCAGAGCCTCTCCAGCTACTCACTGAACTACAAGTCAACGGCTCATCTGGCAACAAGATGCATCCCCACAACCATTATCACAATCATTCCTAGAAACGAACGTACACCTTCTGCAGACATTGAGTGCGCTCAACTCACCCTGGGAAAAAATTCAGCTACAAATACACTGCAACAAGCCGATAGCTCCAGCGGGGGAAGATATGAGGCACATCTCCAAAGGGAGCATTCTTGGCCTGAATGTTTTGGAATGAAGAAACACAACACATTACATGCGGATTCGAATAATGGAATAATGGAGCAGTGCACAAGCAATCACTTTTGCTACATTCCAATTCACCTTCCATCTATGCTTCCACCTTGGTGTAGCACTGAGATGCTCCACCAACGAATTCCACCACAATATGTGGGTAGATAAAACAACAAATTGCCTGCTAAAATTACCTGCATACAACCGTGAAAAGTACGACTTCACTCACGATGCATATCATGCCATATTTCACATTCTTAACATCTTGTTTCCAGCTGCCGCAAATGCATCCATCCTATGCATTCGAGCGGTTCCAGGTACGCATACGTCACTGAGCACAAGACGAACTCGTGGGTACTCGTCGAAATTTCGAGACCAGGTCACCACAAGCTGGTCGAGCTTTCTGCTTCCATCTGAAGGACTCAGCATGAAGCACTGCCCGCAAGGACCTCAAACAAATTGCAATCAAACTCCAATTGATCAAAGGGCGTTGCTAAATGAGTTCAAATATCCATTGAAAACGGCCCCTTTTAATCGAACCTCGCTACCTAGGCATCCAATAGCTCACAGTTTGGATAATGGACCAAGAGCAGTCTCGAAACGAGCTGGCACACCGTCAAGGATGCTGCTTCTGTCTTGTGTGTACATACACCAGCTGAATGTATACCACGGGTTCTGACTTGGACAAAGCTAGCTGTAGCCAAGTTTGAGGCATCACAACACAACGCCACTGTCTCTTGAACATAAACCTTGCCACTATATCAACGGAATTGAAAACGAGTGGCAATTTACCATTATGGGTGACTTTTTCGTGTTCCAGTGTCACTACCACGCTTCATAGATCCCTGAACTGTCCCCTTTTATCGAAACCCTTGGTCATCCGAAAACGTCATGCATGACTTGCTTCCATAAATTGTAGTTCGGTTGTTTTATTGTATCGCAATATGGTGTTATTGCGATTTTGCAAGTAATATTTGACACCGCTGGCCTGCAGCTATCCGGATTACACTGCAGTGACCACATGAATTTTAAATACTCTCTATTATCTAGTACGACTAACTTTGACGATACGAGAGGGTTCTTCGAAGGATTCACGAGAGAATAAAGTATACTTAATTATACATGGTCACCGTAGTGAAACCCAAATTAGACACAGAGAGGCCTGGCCTATTGCCAGGCCCCTGGTAACCACTCATGCAAACGCTCATTGATTTGCTCTTGATGTCTTAGTACTTACCAAAGGGTACTTCCCTTACCTGGATATAGCTATTGTACCTAAGATATATCGGATTAGTCACAGGCCACAACACTAACCCGCATAACTTTACACTGCCCCAACAAAAAGCAGTGGCTTAATAACCAACAAAGGCATGTTTTGCAATCCATTTTTGCGGATCTTGAACACATTTACCTATCTCCTCTCGCACACGCTCTAAACAACGAGCCACCTATCGCGGCACCACAGGTGAAGGTGGTGCTACATGAGAACGTAAGCGGCCCAAAATTTCCGGAGCCCACTTAACTTGTCTTACAAGGAGATTAGCTTGTTGCTGCCGATCAACAGCAAGCTAATCTTCCAGTAAGGAGCACGATTTCCGCCTTGTCATTGAACTCGCTTCAAGTTTCGGTCGAGTCAACTGCATGTTTGCCAGCGATGCCTGAAATTGCTTCACTTGCATCTGTAAGTGAAAGATGCTGATACATCTGCCTGATTCAAGAGAGCAAACGTAATGTAGAGCATAATACTGTGCTGTGTGGGGAGGAGAGGGAAACCAGTGGGATCCCTCAACTCCAGCCACCATGATGCCCCTATGGTTAGGCTAAGTCCACCGCTCTGTGGCACCTGACACACTCAGGAGTGTATTGAATATGCTCCTGGGTTGAGTGGCCACCAGTGAGGATTGTATCCTGATGCATGCGTGCATCCCAGTCAGACTTGTGAGGCATCAGGGGGTGCGTGCTGGTCACTGGCATGTGAGGGGTTGGAGCAAGAGAGCCCAGCGCTGCTCAACCAGGAAGGGCGACACACAGGCTGACAAGCCCGACCTTTGAGGTAGACCGTAACTACGACTTACTTCCCTGTTTACAAGATCCTAACCGATAAGACTCTAGAGTTGGAAACTTAACACCGGATATCAGTGTTTTCAGTTAAAATTGCCTCTGCTACGACTACTTGAGAACCTTGGGTTAAACAACTATCTGCAAAAGTATCATTGCATCAGGGAAACTATCCTGTTACTAAGCAGAGGTTTGGAAAGAGCATAGCCACAGAAAGCAAAATTAGGGCAAACAGAAACACCCCAAAACTTATACCTGGCCCCACAAAGGCTCCTCGCTCCAGTGCTTCTCACAAACCGCAACAAAATCCATCTCCTGATACGCATGAAGGTAATGGCACGGATCATACAATTGAGATATCTGTTACGGCCCGCAGTATACACCTGATACATCTTAGGTAATATTGCTAGACCCAGGGAAGGGTTAGCCCTAAAGTAAGACCCAAGTAATGACATATCGAAGCGGATCATTAGTACCAGGGCTTGGCTATGGTGACCAAACACTTAAAAGCTGCATCTACGATTTATTGCGAAGAACTCGGGCCTACCTTAAAAATATTGAGAGTGGGCCTGAGCAGCCACGGATTTCTGCAGACTTTGGTACTGGAACTGAGCACCTTTTTGAATTCACCTTAACCGATGTTACAGTAAGTGGCGTTTATCACATATCATGGCAGGGTTCAACGATGTCCAAAAACAGGCAAATTCGTCAAAATCGCAGCTGCAAAGCCTCTGAAAACGTTGGAAAATAAAAAAAGGGGCGCGTTTGCAAAATCTGAACGAAATTCAGAGTTAAATTCTAACATTCTGTCCTCATGGGGCTATTCTTCACGGAGATGGAAGGGACTGGCAGTTCTCTACTATCTGGGATTCACTACGGTAACCACTGCTATTTTATTACAGCATACGCTACAAACCCTGGCGATTTAACATACGTGAGTATATGCGGACGAGAATTCTACAGATGAGCCCTTCAAGCTATTGGGAACATGAGGTCCTTTACGCCTCCATGCCAGCGACAATCAACACCTAGTCGAGGATCCATGTGTGTGGAGTTCGACATAGGCATGCTTGCACTCAGAAACAATTCGTCGCTGATAATGATAATACCAACAGATTTTAACTGCCTTATTACTAATGCAATGTCCATTTCATTGGACAGGCAAATGCCACACTGATTGTATGTGAATTGAAGCAGATGTGGCTGCTTGTGCCT
>JAULKQ010008115.1:0-13512 GCA_032356285.1 Smithsoniella earleae | reverse complement strand
AAAGCGCCAAACCCTTTCGGGTTTAATTGATTATTGACCTTCTATCGTCGGATATATAGTGGCTCATGGTTGTTACATTTCACCTTACAACAGATAGGCATGTATGCCGGAGATCACCATGCATGCGTCTGAACACAGTCCACTCGCCGGGTTGTCGACTTATCGGAGTTCGGGTTATCGAGTCTTGATCTGCATGCTCGCCGAGTGGCTTCAGCGTCATGACGGGTCGTTAACATAACAGAGTTATTCGTCGCCGTCAGTGTTAACTGCATGCTTGTCCTTGCACCAAGCAGTGGGCGATAACGAAGCTCTTTGAGAATTTAAATGTGCATATACCCTGACGATTGACGAGTTTAAGAACAAGAATAGTCACCACCTGATTATAATGCGTAATCTCAGAAGCTTCAATGCTAAAAACAAATTATTCTATGTTGCAATACTTTCCGCCCCGCTCTCCACCTCAGGATAATAACAGTCACATGCTCGACAGCCATCTTCGTGTAACGCTGGTCAACACCAATTGCTAGATGGGGGCGCAAAAGTAAGACACGATTATGTGCGTTGAGATCACCATAACGAGGGAGTTGGCTGTGATTGTTAGCTAAATGTTAGGATCGTTCCCGCATTCGAGGATGTCTGTAAACAACCAAACTATATCATTTGTCAGGGTGCAAGCCTTCCAGTCGACGAAAAATCCAGTATGGCCTTGAGTCCTAACCCGCAATACTTAACATGCACATGTATACACTCGTTAAAAAAAGGAGCAGCTTCTCCTGCAAGTGTGAAGATAGAAATACAACAAATGCAACTGGAGAATTCACATAATGTCTCAGGACGAGTCATCGAGGACTACAGCCCAGGACTAACTACTTGCTCCTACGATATTTAACGAATACTGTGCACTTTCAAGCGCTGTAAGCTGGTGACTTGTTTTCTGCAAGAATCTTGACAAGAAAAGTGCCGCACGGTTGGCAGTATGCCGGAGAACGTAGAACTCCGCGCACATGCGCATAAATACGTATGCGTCTGGTCATTCTGGGATTAAAAGAATAGTCCATCATCTGCGTAATTTGAATGGTCAGTCGGCTTGATTATTTCAACTTATGCCGAGCATGACGACTAGCAGCGAAACCGCACTACCTCGAAACACCAAATTCAAGTACAGAAACTCAAGCCTATCCGCTAATAACACCCGCACCAACAGTGGTTGCTAGATCCGCGATTTATATATTTTACCGTGTACCACAACGAAGATCAAATCTAGTGTATTCTTACACTGCTTTCTCCACTGTCACCGTCTTATAAACTTTCACACTTAGACAGTAATCTCCCAAAAGTAGTCCACCCTTCTTCTCACATCTGCTAGATCACTTTGATACTGCCTATATCTGTCATCTTGAATATTGCACTAGACGGAGTTATTGAAATGGATTCAGAACCCGTGATGTTGCCACTAGCTACCAACGCAGATCTCGTCAGGCGATATGCCGAGTACAAGGTCGCAAACCTGCACAATGATGACGATATACAAAACACTCTGATCAAGTGCGTTTTCCTCAATTCCGAATTTTAAGAGATTCGCAAATGGCTGCTCCGCGCAGGCTGTCGTATCACATGTGTAACACACTTCTTACTTGCAGTTTAATCTGGGCTCAAGTTCATTGCTCCGATAAGCTTGAAATTAAACAAGGTATCAAAGCGGCAGAGACAGAGATGCAAAAGACTAGCCTTGCGTCTCGTTGCATGGGTTCGGAAGAGGCGCTGGAGAACGTTCGAACTCAGTTGATGTATTTGATCGCTGTAGGAAAGTATCAACTCGGCGACGTTTCAACTGCTAAGCAACTAGTTTCGGAAGTTCTGGAACGTGAACCAACCCGTCACGATGCGATTGATCTTTCTGTCCTTGTGGAGCAAAAGTATCATGGTCGGAAGTTCTGCTGCTTACCATTTTTTGCGTAGAAGCCCTGTACATTCTGCGATCTGCTTGTCCCAAGCAGATTTACTTTCAGGCGCAGCGTGAGCTTGTGCAGCGCCACGCTGCGTCTGGTTGACGACGGCATTATAACAACAGGGTTACACTTTGCCATGTACCCTAACTGTGAATCGAGGTTGTGGAGATATCGCATTTGGGATGACAAGAACAAATGACCGGGAGTGGTTTGATACCTTCGGTGCTGGATGGGATCACCTGTGGACAGACTGAGTGAAGTCAACCTCACCATTTTCAGCAGGCAGAGATCGCAAAACTGCCCCATCCTTGACTTATAACTATGCTTTGAATTATTTTACGGACGCTGAGTCTACTTTGTCTTGTACAAGCATCGAAGATGATTCGGTGTGCCCTGTCCTGTGTTGTTCACCGACTGTGCGCTCTAAGCACAGACAAACTTACGCTGCAAGTAAGTAGAGTTTGACTTGACGTTTACAGTGATTGGTGTGGTACTGTTGCGACTGGCTGGATTAGCAGTTGACTTTCATATCTGACGTACTCTGGTGAGGTAACGTGTGACTACAATCAAGGCTGGTGCACATGACACTATGCTGCAATGATTTGACAAGATGTTTGTTGTTATGTTCTCTAAGGTTGATGTGTTTAGGATGTTGAGATCGTGAGTTGAAATTTGACTGTAGCGTTGTAACACAAGTTTGACACAGCCCAGAGGCTTCCATCAAGTCAATGAGATCTCAGTGTGCTGAACGATATATATTGTACACAATCAAAGCTGTACATGGCACGACATCAACTAGATGGGTGTTAGTAATCATGCTTATTTATGTCTTGCTGTGCTCGTTTTGGGTGGTTGTATTTTGTGAACCCACTCTTAATCTCCACGTTTTGAAACGCAAGGAATGTACAAGCTTCAACAGGATCGCGTGATTGAAAACGAAGTGAAGTAGGCAAATTGTTGGGGAAGTATTTCCGCGTGTGCAAGATCGTACAGTGCAAGAAAATACTCAGCTCCGACTTGGCGCTTGAATCTCAAGGAGGCCTTGCACGCGACGTTCTCCATTTAAAAAAAACCTCCCAAATAATCTATCACAATCAGAGGTACGACTTTGGTCTGGAGAAGAAGTAGTAACCTTGATTCATTAGAGTACTCTCATATCTTCGGATCTCGAGCCAACATCCATGTAACACACCTCTTAAATGTTACAGAGCCTCGTACCAACTGCTAAGAGTAATGAAGCAAACAGATGTGGGAGTCAGTGTGTAACACCCCTGAACGGGAGGTAACGGATGGCGCCGCTACGCGTCGTATGTCGTAAGATCACGGCAGAGGCAGCTACACCTCAGCAATGTCTCGAATGTGGAAAATGGATTCCAGCGTTAGAATATGCTGCCTTTCTAGACAGCGAACAATATGGCAACTTGTGACACACCACCTCTGTGTTGCCAAGAATGCGATAAAAATGTGACTTATCGCAGCTTGTGAACTGTTTAGACAGCATTTAGAAGCGACCCCGAGGTTGTATGCATTCAAGGTGCTGCTGGATTGAAAACATCACAGATAGAAACTGATTTCCTGTTCAAGACGTATGCAAGGCTGGCACATACTGTCGTATACGAACTCACAATTACATTTTTAGCCAAGACTCTGACAACCCGTGCAGTAAGTTTACCACACCTTCGTCAGGTCCCGCCCCAAACTTGACGAACTGTCCTATGGCCCAGCCTAGGATCCAGCAGGAGTGCAATTTGACTGACGAGGCCTTTGAACTTGACCTTTGTCCCGGTCCAAGGCGGCAGCCGAGACCGGCAAGGTTCGTTTCCCTACAGTTTCCAGCGCCATACCGCACTCAAACAATGATCGGATACGCCGATTTTGACCTTGTGAACAGTGAGAACGCGGCGGGCTTTTTTTACCTAACAAGAAACATAATAGTTGTATCTTTGACTCTAAAAGATTTCTGCTTGAATAAAGCTGTATCCTTCCGCTGCTCCCCATGGTTCACTCTCGAAGGGTGGCAATTGTCGGATTGAGACGTTTAATGGCCTGGTTCGCTTGTTTTACAGTCAATCGGGCCCATCTTGTAGTACATGATACAATTAACTACTATAATACTGTAGGTACACTCAAGTCAGCGTATACATGATCAGTGGTAATCTCTTCTTGTTGAAGCATGCTAATTCTCGCGCTTGTACAATTCCGTTTCTGCTGAGTCCTACGCTCCAAACAAGTAGTTGAAACATCAATTATAGCATCTTGAGTACACCTGTCAATTTCTTTGCGCTTGATGCCTTTTTTTCGGTGGGCTGGAAGTCGTCGCTTGTCCTGTGGAAGCCCGCTAGCCCCTCTTATTTCTGGTAGCCCAGGAGGTACCTCCGCTGTCTCATTACGGCTAGATATCTTTTGATGAGATTTCGCTAGCCGATTCGCTCGCCAAGCGGTCCTTTTCTCTTTATTGGCTTGCTTCCGCCTTAGACATCACCCACTCCCGACTTGATGCCCTCACGGCATCATTCAGGGAGCTTGGGCTAATATTTATGCCATTACTGGATTTAAAAGGTCGGCAATGGCTTGGAAGGTCGTACGCTGTTCTCCTGCACCTTGGGGCGAGCCCCAGTATCGACACGTCAGTAAGAGTGTACTGGCACGATGAAAATGTCTATGTAAACCCTTGTAACCCATGATAAATATCGATATTATGATAAACTCATGACATTTTGTCAAAAACCCCTACCTTTAATATGGTTAGGGCAGCAACACAATGGTTTGAAGCGGCATTGGTTTGACTGAAAAAAAACGAATATCTGAGCTAAGAACAGGCACGGAACCCGCGGCCACATATAATTTAACATGGAAACGTAAGATCAAAAGAGCTTCCTATTGATGTATACGAATGAATTCGCGAGATCTGTGACAAACTTTCAGTCGGGTTTGTCCGATATATGCTCCGTCCGATAATTGAGTACGGCAGATAGAATGGAGCGGTTTGAAAAAAAATTGCAAGCGTTTCAAGCAGCTATTCGTGTTTAAATAGATTGCCGAGCTTGACTGATGATTCGCATGTTGCATCATCTCTTGCTTCGACTTTTCCCGTCCACCTAGGGGACACATTGACGGATGCTTAACTAGCGCAGTTGCCGTGCAAACTTGACGGAATGTCTGCCATGTGTGTCACGAAAAGTTGTCGTACATGTAATAAACAATCAATTGACATGTTTTTTTGGTTCAAGTTCAATTGCAGGTGGTCGCAGGTGCCGTGCTTGTTGTTAGCTTAGATTCAGTTTTGCTGGTACATGATCATGTATGCATGAGCACTGGTTTGAGCCAGTTCGAGGATGCGCGTAGTGTGCTATATCTCGGCCTTACTGCAGTGATAATTTGCAAAGAGATTTCATCGCGCCAGTGCTCTTGTGCTGCCGTGTCGATGCTGGAGCTCGCCCCCCGGAGTACGCAAGCAGGGTAAAACAATCCGAGGCGACAGTGCATATCTTGAGTAACTAATGATAGTAGTTGTTGTTCAAGTACCTTGAGTGACGTTGTAAGCAAATGTAGTGAGGTGGATGGTGTCCAAGCAACGGGCAGGCGAATAGAGTAGAAAGAGCTGCTCAATACGCATTTAGAGTTCATGAATACATCTCTAAAATGACTCGTACGATAGAAGTGGTCGCTGTGCAACCAACTAACAGAGCGTTGAGTTCATCGTCCCCAGCGCATACAACAGCTGAGCACTCAGCCTACCGAGACACGAAGCACACATAGAAAGGTGGAAGCACAAGAAGAAGATTTAGGGAGGTTTAATAGTCGCTCGAGGACCAGGAGCAAGCGAGCACGCAATCCAATGAGCGCAAGTTTTGGCAATTAGCACACGAACAAGATGCCAGTGATCACGTGTGTGCTGGTCTGAGCAGTTGTGGAACCCTCGAGTTTTTACTTTTGTAGTATTTGGCAAGTTTTGGGCAATGAAACCAGCTATTAAGACGAGAAAGTATCCACTGTACGATAATCGTACAAGATAACTCTGCCAGTACGGTAAAGCGGCTTATTTTGAGTTTGCCCCGTCCTGTTTTGCTTGACGAGAGAAGTAAAGTCGCCCGAGTTGCCCCATCGCAGCTAGGAAGGCAGCCTCTGACGAGAGCGTGGCAGACCAAAGGTAGGCGGAGCCCATAAGCAGCTAGGAAGAATCGAAAGCGATTTCGAGACAACAAAGTAGGGATCGAGGACCCACGCATCCGCCTGAACACGTGCATCTGGCTAATAACATCAATACCATGCAGTCAATCATCAGGATTCGCACATGAATCTGGGTTAGAACGGATCACCAGGTTTGCAAGGAGGGGATCGTGAATGCAGAGGACATCCGATGATTCGAACATTGCACCCATCCGTACCTCGAACCCTCGACATCTCCACAAGAGTCTTATACCGCGTTCACTTCAAAACCGCACATTCAAGGAGAAGAGGTAACACTGAGCTGACTACGGTGAGTTCTCTATTCTCTGTGAAACTAGATTAATCGTGCTAGATTGACCGTCGTCCTGGGCATGAACTTTACCTTGTCGATCAGTCAATCTTCGTGTGTCGTTCGAAGAAAGAAATGATCAGGCTGCCTGAAGCCCACATGGAAGCTCGTTCAGTGTGGCTGTACATGGGAATCTCATGCCCAGATAACCGGAGTACCATACCATATCATTCACCGAAAGGTCCGTGCAGGACAGGGACGGTACAGACTTGTAAGTTGATCATCCGCTTCCTAGGTCCAAGGGTGTGTCTTTGTTCCTTACTCAAACCCTGATTCCTCAATGTTTGTGCACTCTTCAAGACAAGTGGCTAAACTTTAAAATTTCGTTAACATCAGTGTAGCTGTTCAACTTAATGGGCTGACTGATTGACGCCTGTAGGTATGAGTTTCCTGAAAAATACACCCATGGGGTACACTCACTTAGAACACTGTCCCGGAATCCCGGGATCTAGTTGGTTGCTAGTTGGTGAATCTCCATAATCTCACAGCATGTCATCCTGATAAGACATGAGCAGAATCTGCTATTACAGGTTGGAAGGAAGGAAGAATATGTCCAGTGAAAACATTGGAGAAGAGTTGTTGGCTGAGTACTTCATTGGAAAGCTGTACATCTCCAGAAACGCTAGAATATTTCCTGTGCACAAAACATTTGAATGTTAAAGAATTAATCTAGTCTTATGTGCCAAAGAGAGCAACTTCACCTTCTTTTGGAGGCCTACTGAGTACCCAGCGAAACAGGTTGCTGATTTTGAAGTTTTTCACTGCCTGTAACATGCAAAGCTTCATAAGTCTGGGTGATGTTTGATGTAACAAGTTGCGGCCAGATGGATGTTGGCAACCATGTGCAGTTTCTGCGCAAGTTTACAACCAGCTAGAAAGGGTTTCCTTGCCACAAAGTGATAAAGATACTTGTATGTTCTTGCTATTCACAGCTAGTGTTCAGTTGTTAGTAAAATTGGATGTCTGGTAGGACAAAGTCATGGCCAGTACCGTAGTCGAGCACATGTCGCTGTTAGCGCACCTAGCACAATTTAACCCAGCGCCAATTAAGTTGCTACTCGTCTTCATAATCCTCTACCTGTGGGCCCTGAATACAACTTTTCTCGCATCCATATAGATTTAAGGGAGCCAACAACCAACGCTCATGATTCAAGTACATGCAGCAAGCTGGGTTCAAAGTTACAGCAGTGGTGCTCCTTAACATTGCAGCGTGATATTTTGCGTGTCCTAGTGGCCAAAACACTATTTCAAGACATTTTTTCACGCATGCGGTTTCCGTTTCTTGGCTAGCTAGATACTTCAACGTAGGAGCTCGAGTACCAGTAATGGACACATGATTCTTATACTTGTAGAGAGTAGTTGCAACAGGATCTCACTAGTTTGATAATTCAGGGAGTAAAGCCTGTGGGCGTACGACAGTATGCATGTTTGAACGTGTTGTACACTCTCTTGGTTGCAACCTATTCATCCCACTCGTGCACAATTTAAGGGTTGAAAGCAAGCCACTTGATATCCCCATTGAGCGACGCTAGGTCTGACGACGCTGAGGTGAACCTGAGGCTAGTTGATATCACTGACGAGTGAAACCCCGTAGCTTGAGCGATACGCCGATTGGACAGTTGGTGTTCTAGTGAACCGTTGTGTTGCAACACGAAGGCGTGATGGTTGAGTTGATGCTTCCAGAAGCAACATTAGAAGACGTGACACGTTATCGAGCTGAGTTCGAGAGTGCAAGTAAACACGGTTATGAAACCCGCTACCCTATGATCAGGTAGGCGCTATCATGCATCTCTTGTGCATTTAGACGTCTATCAGCAGTACGAGGACATAGCAAATGGGGATACATACCCCGTACCGATTGTCAGTGTATTGCTGAGGGAATGGTGGCGCACATCCACTGCTAGGATGTGAGAATATATAATATATAGTTTTCAAATGATCGTGCGTGTATCATGAACGAATCAAAGTGTTGCCGTGCTTGTGACGGAGAAACTGCTCAATGGGATAGTGCAACGGTTGAACTGACTAAGTTGATCTGTAGGTCGTGCCTGGTTTACGAAAAGTTTATACTTTTGTCTAGTGCTGCAACAGTCAGTATGATAGAGCACTATTCCAGGCCTCATGAGGTTCCCTCTTACCCAAACAAAGTAAGCTGATACAATCACAAGTTAGCGGCACTGTGTTCGCTTCAAATTTTTGAAACCGGAGCACTACAATACGAATCTCACTTCAGAGAGAAACAGTCCATGAAAGCTCATGTAGGCTTATCTGGGCACAAGTACACGCGACAGAGAAGAGGCACATCCGTGACGGTGTGCGAGCAGCAAACCAGATGATTGATCTGGGGGTAAACGAATACCGACAGCTATCATATCTTGCTGCTGTGGGCGAGTACAAGCTTGGTAAAGTGGTCGAAGCGCGACAACGTTTGAAACACCTACTGAAGAATCACCCCGATTTTCATCAAGCCAAAACACTGCTAGATGCTGTTGATGACAAATTAACTACAGATACCCTGGTAGCGGGAGGAGCTCTTGCAGCAGTTGGTGCTTTGGCTAGCGTTGCTATTGCCGTCCTTGCTTCTGGGCGCAAATAGTGTGCTCACAGACAGGAATGAATCAATAGAGCGATGTACAATAAGCTCGTGTTCGCTACTTCTATCACGTGCATCGAAAATTCGCAGTAACGTATGTAATATTCTGACATTGCAGAAGGGATTCAGCGTCAGCCAGTTTCGAAATCTCCACTTGAACAGCTTCATAACTTGGCAGGCAAAACTCTTTTTATTCACGAGTGTCGACTTCTCGAGACCAAAATAAAAACCATAACTTTTTCTGAGTGATATAAAAGTTAGAAATGTGGTGTTTTAGTCTGAGGGGCAACGCGGAACTGTAAGAGATTGTTCACAACAGTCCGCCAAAGGCTCGTAATCGAAGAAATAACTGCTTACCACGCTTCTATGTTGGCATCGTCGAGGACAACATGATATTTAATATAATGCGATCTGACGGCTGTATTCGCAGCGAGCATAATGCTTAACTAGAGGAATACTTTGAAACCTTGTCGCGCCACTATAATCCGCAGGAAAACTATGCGCTGACTTAAGTATGTTAAGTTTGGCCTACTGAATGCTGTGAGGCCGATAATTCATTGAATTATGCTGTTGAGAACGTACTTATATCAGCCGCAGCAGATTAATTTAAACACGGTAACATTGTTCAAAAATGAGAAAAACCGATGCTTTTCGATTATAAACCAGCATTGTAAAATGTCCTCTCTATCTCTCTCTCTCCCTGTCTGACTACGTATGTGCCGAATTAGTGTGAAAACGATGTCGCCGCACTGCAGTATACTGGTGGTCCATACTACACTGTGGACGCACTGAATCTGGACTTGTGTGTGATGGTGACTTACAACCTCCTGCATCTGAATGAGTACAAGAGAAATACTCGCTTATATAACGACGTTAAACTTCTTTTGTTTTTGGCGTTGTTAAGTTCTGCCAGCAGCTATGATTCTCTCCGTTTGGTCAGGACCGCGATGTTGTTCAACGGCATTAATGTACGCCTTTGGGCAACGAGGAGATATGATAGTGCATGATGAACCTTTATATGCAGCTTACTTGGTGCAAACGGGAGCTTCTCGCCCCTACAGAGCAGAGGTACGTGGGTGTAGATGAGCCTGTCAAACGCTCTATATCACCTTTGATGTGGTTCATAGCACCAACCATGTTCATGAATACTGGCTTTCACCCTCATTTATCTTCTATGTGTGTGCCATATGATGCCTAAGTATCCATCTACTCTGCAATTCCAGGTTCTGAAAAGTCAAAGCAGCGACGGTGAAGGTGTAATGGAAATGCTTTCTAAGCATGGAAAAGACAAGCACGTGTACGCGAAACAAATGGGAAAATTTGTTAGCACAATTCAACGCCGATGGCTCTCAGAAGGGGTTCATATTGTACGTCCTGGAGCCATGCGAAGTGTTGAAACAGTTCCCTGGGTCTGCGGTCGTGTGTGCAAGCAACCTAGAAGCGACGAAGACATGTAATTACGGAATTTTAGAGAGTACAGTCTCATGTGACCGGTTCTCCACAACATACGTTGGAACGAGCTGGTTTCTGTTCCGCTTGTTCAATAGCGGTGTTCAAATCGCCCACACGCTCATTTTCTTGTGGTATACCTCATGTAGCTAATGTATATAATGTATATAACCGCATACGTAGCAGGTGACATCAATTGAGAGTTTGAGTACATTAACCTTGCCCCTGCAGGTTTTGGTACGAGACCCTTTAGCTGTGATACGCAGCTTTTCGGAAGTGTTAGATGCCACGCTAGAAGAGACGTGCTACCCATCACTTTGCCGAATCGTTTCAGAGCTCCGTTCATTTGGGTACTGTTTCCAATCTTGTATACCGGTGTTGCATATCAACTGACGCAGTCCATGCTGTACTCGGCTTCTACTATGTTAGGATTACTATATTGCCATTAAATTACAACTCAGTTCATCAAGTTGAGCGCAAGTATTCAGAAAAGTTCGTGCTGCAGGAAGAAGCCTGTGGTGGTGTTGTCTGAGGACATTCTGGCGAATCCGGAAGGCATGCTGCGGGCGCTATGCGCACATGCAGGCCTTGACTTCGATCCTGCAATGTTGAGATGGGCCTCTGGTCCAAAGCCGTACGATGGTACGAAACTTAGCAATTGTCCTGCGCCCGTAAACACGCCACTGCACCACTCGACGCTCAGCTCCTCAAACAGATCATCGTACTGAAGTAAGCTTGTCGCAGAACACCTTTGGTTACAGGGATAGCCTAGAGCCCATTAGTTCTTGCCGTCGTTGCCCAGTTGAGCTGTTCCTAACCCCAACAACTGAAACTTGCTTACATCACTCAGTGTTCAAGCCAACAGCAGGGCTCGTTTCAGCAACATCAACTACTTTCATGACCAATCCTATGCCACCGGCGAGCTGTCAGCTGTACAGCATCAAATACATAGGCTCACTGGCTGATTTCATGTTGTGAGCAAAAAGTACATGCAACATATTATTGCACCGAAATCCTTGATCACCCATTACCATGTCCAATCTGTAGAGGCATTACATCTCTTTCTAAATCTCAGAATATCACACAGCTTGCCCCATACACCATGTACAGGAGGCATGTAAATCACTCTCAAAAGCATGAGATTTCTCACCCATGGGAAGCAATCGTAACAAGTGCACAGCACCCACAATCAGCACCAAAACAATTGCGACATTCTCCTCGGACTTGTATATCTGGCTAGTTCACTGTAACAGTTGGGTTGTTACGCAGGGGTGTGGGCGCCACACTGGTACCGCCAAGTACACAACTCCACAGGCGCGTTTCCATTTCCAATAGTAGTTAAAATCGTTACACTGGAACTACCACTCACACAGCCCAACCACTACAGGGTGGATTGAAACGCGGAGCCAGTCCTCCAGGCCGGCACCCACCGTTCCAGAAGCCCTCAAGCCACTGCTGCATGAGTGCTACGCCATGTACCAGCTCCTGCTGCCGTACGCACTCCAGCCAATGCATGCAGCGCGGCCGGATTCACCTTCTAGAAGCCTCCTGGCAAAGCCGCTGAGCAGCCCCCGCACACATGCAGATACCCTGGGCGCCCCAAGTACGCTCTAGCTCGCCCTTTGTGACGCGCGGATCATGCATATGTTTCGAAACTGCCGCGTACGCCTGCAGGCATGGTGGGGTCTGCGGTGGGGGGCAGGGCAGCAGCGCCCGCGTCCAGCACTCCCCCCTTTACCTCGCCGTCCGCCACCCACGCCAGCAACCACACCGCTGACGCGCGCAACGCTAACATGCTGGTCGGCGTTCGCGACGGCGTCACGCGCCGGTTTTCGCTGCAGTGGCGACCAGCGGCCTGCGTCCCCGTCATGGATTCGGGATTCCTTTGTGGCGATGGTGTGTGCGAGCGCTTCCGCATCCACCGTGGCTGCTTTCTGTTCCTCTGGGTGCGCCCTGCACGGTGACTAAACCACGAAGCGAAATAGTGCACGCAAACAAATTCCAGATATGTATAATATCTGCTAATACACAGTAACACTGGCGAGCGTCTTCATGCCAAAACGTCGGACGAAACAAAAACGTTTCAGCTGTCCCGTCTATCGTTCTCCGGAACACCCCAGTCGCGCCGGAAATTGTCGCACGATCGTTAATTACGTAGTAATAATTGATTTTGGGTTGATTTTAAAGCCATGGGTTCCGGTGCCCTGAGCGGTGGTGACAGGTGCAGGCTCACATGCGGAAGCTGTACCAGAGCCTCAAGGCGCTGAAGATCGTGATGGACTTAAAACCTGGTCAGGTTGCCGCGCTGATGCGGCGGTGCCTGGATTCTAACGGCATGCGGAGCGCCAGCGACGCTCAGCTGACGGTCATCGTCACGCGGGGCAACAAGACCACCGGTAGCCACGACACCGAAGCATGTGTCGGCGATGCCACCGTTGTCCTCCTCCCGGAGTGGCTGGACACGCACCTCCCCGCCAAAACAGAGGTGCTGCCCTGTTACTCAGTGTAGAATGTTCTAGAACAGTGCGACTGTGGCGTGGTGCGAAGCAGGGGTGTAGGCTTGTCACGGTTGCGCCGCCGCGCGCCGCCGTGCCGGCGACGGTGTGTCGCGCGCATGACATCTGCGCCCGCCTGGCTGCTGCGTCCGCGCGCGCGGCTGCAGGAGCGCTCGTTCTCGATGACAGGGGCTTCGTCTCCCACAGTGACGGCGGCGCCCTCTTCGTTGTCGTCCCGTCTCAGTCTGCTCGCGATACGCCGTTCACGGTGCCTTCCGGTGGCGACAGGCCCCCCCTGCGTGCGCTCAACAGCCGAGGTGTGCACACCGCTACTTAAACGCCGTCGCAGTGCAGAGCTGTGCAACAGCAGGAATGAGGGGTTATGATTACCGTAGCGTTGTGGCAGGCGGGCTTGATGTATTCGACGCGGGCAAGGGCGCGAAAACCCCGTGTTGAATGATAAATCATGACACCGCGAACCACTATATGTACGACATAATAGAGGTC
>JAULKQ010008104.1:0-13521 GCA_032356285.1 Smithsoniella earleae | reverse complement strand
TGATACAGTATGCATACAGTCCTTATCAGGACATAATCTAATATACATAGGTTGACATTGGATCATTTGCTACTCCCGACACCCCTTGCCTGAGGATGGTTAGTCTCTCGTGTGTTTTCTGATACTTTCTCAGATACTTTTGGTGTATATCTACTGTTGCGATCTTGCATGATCACACTTTCAGGGCTTGATCACTCCGACTCCCTTCCCACCATAGCAAAGTTTAGCCTGATGCATTGACAAAAGTTTCAGGATTTTAACGTGATTGGGCTCCATGGATTACTATGCATAGTGTGCAGAACTACATCAGAGAGTGGTAGAACTCCAATTGTCTCGAGCGCTGCTGGTGGTGCAACATCCTGCTATCTCCCATGCCCTTGCGTCAAGTGAGCATGTGCACAGTTCCATCATGTCAATGATTGTCCATGCCATGTTCACAGGACTGGACCAAGTTGCAGTACATGAGCAGCAGCAGAACCTCTTCGCTGAGCACCAGCAGCTTGAGGAGATGCAACAGGAACTAAAAGAGCTCACCAGCCACGACAGACGTTGTCGCCATCCCAGGCCCCAAGGTAGGCAGCTTTTCTTCGCACACCACTTGCTTTAAGGATCTGTGCAGAGACAATTGAACCCGAAAGGTTTTGGCACTTTTCCAACAGATTCAGACAAACTCCCATTCACCAGCCCAGGTTAACCTTTTCCAATCAAAATTTCCCTGATGGTAGCATGCCATTGATGAACAGATGGCTACTCCTGAGTTCAACGAACAGGCTGCAGGCAAGCTGTCAATATTCTTATTCTCAGAGGCCCATCCACTGAGGAAACTAGCTTCTCATGTGGCTTCTAGCCTGCTATTTCAGAGGATATCACTAATCTCAGTCCTGGCTTCCTGTGCAATGCTTGCGGTTGAAAACCCCCATGTGGCAGCCAGATCCCCATCATTTTGGTGGATTGAGGTCACTTTCCTTACATTCTTCGTGTTTGAAGCTGCCATTGAAATTTTACATGAGACTCTCATTGGCTACCTTCGTCATTGGAGCAATGTGGCGGACCTTATCGTTATTATGAACACTGCAATCTCAATCTCTGTGAGCAAAAGCTCTGGAATGCAGGTGGGAGGACTCACCCTCCTGTTAGTTCATGTAGACACTTGACCCCAAACTTCAATATAAAAGGAACATCATCTGTAATTCCAGTTCTCCTAACATTGTTGGTTCCTTCACAGCTAGCATTCATGATAATTTTTGTTGAGCAGATGTTGTGACATCTTTCCATGTACGCTAAACTGTTTTCATTTGTATCAATGCGAGGGCGTGGGCATTTTCACGAATTGTGGAGATTATAACAAAGGATACGATATGATGCAAGATCTTGATGTTTGAAAACTGTTATGTCCAGGAATTATGTTCTATGTTTGTCCTGGAACCATGTAGCTTGACTGATATCAACAAGGGACAGATATCATCTAATTACAGTGCAAACTGTAGCAGATGATACTGGTTGCATCAGAAAGGTAGAAAACCCGCAGCAACTGACTACTTGAGCTGCAGCTTCTTTGCATGTAAACTACATTCATGTTTTAGTACAGGCAACAAAAGTTCTGAGGGCATTCCGTTTAGTTCGGCTGGTCCGGGTTATTGCAAGGTCTCCAAGCATGCTGAACGTTGCACAAAGTATATCGCTGTCACTCAGGGAGATGGGCAATGTACTCCTGATTGTTCTCCTGGTGATCATCATATTTGCCATCCTTGGTGTGCAGCTATTTGCTGGGAAAATGCATTCCTGCAATGATATGAGTGTTCCGGATAAAGCTGCATGTACAGGTATGCTTCATAATTTGAAGCTCTTTTGTTCATTCTTTCCGCAGCTGTATCCACAGGTGTTTCTTTGAACTACTTAGTAAAAGAGCTCCTACGTAGCACCCACTCTCTCATAGTGGGAACGGTTTGCACAAATATCCCATTATCGCTTTGTCGGTAACGCAAAGATTCTATTCATTGTGATATAGAAGTGTTCAGGCAGCTTCATTGATAATGAAGGCATGAAAGTGGCCCGGCGATGGCAGGTAGCGGAGTACAACTTCGACAACCTGGGGCAGTCCTTGATCAGTCTTTTCATCACCCTCACACTAGATGGCTACCTCAAAACCATGTTCTCCTGCATGGCCATCACTGGAACTGACAAACAGCCCCGCACGGCCGCAAACCCTTTCGCATTCTTCTACTTCTTTAGCTACATCAGCATTTGCGTGTTTGCCATCATGCAGCTGATGATTGGGATTATATTCTACCACTATCACCACGTCAAACGGGTGTGAGAAATCCCGGCATTCCTGCCTGTTTACATTCACAAAATTTGAGTGATTACTATGAGTTCTGAATTCACAGCAGTCAAGCTGTAGTTTTGTTACAAAGCTCAAAGTTGACAGTAGCTGAGCTAATTTGACTCGCACTCTGCACTCTTCAAACCTAGGCACACCACTCGTGAGTCAGGGTTTTGGGTAAACCAGAGGATCTTGCAGTTCAAGCATATCTGTAGCTTAGCACAAATAGTCCTGCATAATTATCCAGAACTTATTGATAAAATTGACATTTTCACGCAACTACGATCTTCAAATGTAAGCCAGCACGATGGTCTTAGTACAGGCAAGCTGGGACCAAAGAATACCTTGGGCTATTTAATAGTATGATCTTTATGTGACTGGAAAATATCTAATCCGGCTTGATAACACACCAATCTCTGTGCTCAGAATTATTTCAGCTAACTGAGACTCATGGTATCACAAGTTTGCTTCCGACAGGCAGCCATTGAATCTTCAGTGCTTCCATTTTATGAGCGTCATTTTCCTGGCTGGTGATCTAAGCATGAGAAAGCCCAATGCCCCTGCCCTCTGTGGAATAACTGGTCAGTAGAAGTGAATAGTTTGCAAACAGACCCACAATACTCAGGACTAAGTGTGCTTGAATGATGAGCCTCTGATTGTGTGCCCGAAGTTTGCTCGACCAAGCTGAGTGTGCAGGTTCGGGAGGGTAAGGATAAGCTGAACATGCAGCAGCGCCAGTGGATTGCAGTCAGTGGATCAGTTTTCTCCGCCCTTGTGCCTCCGGTTGTTCGAGAGCCAAGTGGTACCTTCCGAGTGTTGTGCTACCGTGTTGCTGTTAGTGCTTGGCTGGACCACGCAGTCACAATGGTTGTCCTTGTCAATGTGGCAATTCTTGCCTGCTCTTGGTATCCACCCAATGAGAGATGGGTCAAGTATCAGGTACGCTTGACAGTCAAGGCGTATCACCCCCCAGAGCTACTTGTCAAAAAATATGCTTACACAGTTGTGAGAATACAATCCACAATTCCAACTCTACAGCACGCCTTCATACATGGCTCATGTTCAGCATACATATTAGCCGCTCATGTAACCATGCAACTGACATCAGTGCTGAGATGTTGTGTAGGAAGGGATAAACATTTTTTTTAACTGTTTGTACGTGGTGGAGCTGTCAGTGAAAGCCATTGGTTTTGGAGCTGTCAACTTCTTCAAATCTCCGTGGAGCTGCTTTGACAGTGCCCTGGTTCTGATCGGTTGTGTAGACATTTTGATCCTGTTTGTGCCTCTAGCATCAGTGAGGGTTTTGCGACTGGTACGAATGCGCCGCCTCTTTCGATTGCTGCGCGTGCTCAGGCTGCTTCGTGTGTTCCGTGACTTCCACTCACTGCTCCATCTCATCAAAGTACTACGTCACAGTCTGGAAGGGCTCTGGAATGTCGGCACCCTTGTCTTCTTCGTATTCTACATTTACGCCTATCTCGGGGTGTTGGCATTCGGGAAGGTGTGCAAGGGAATCCGTTACTGAGTGTACTGCAGCCAGCTAAGTACCCCTGATTTCTATTACTCTGGTTGAATTATGGCCAGGGTTTGATTGTAGGTGAAGCGTGGAGAGTACCTCAATGAGCATGCGAATTTCGAAACTTTCCCCGTGGCTCTTCTAACACTATTCCGAATAGCAACTGCTGATGAGTGGACAGGGCTCATGTCAGATGCATCTGTCTTGCCCCCCAACTGTGAACCAGAGCTTGGAAATTGTGGGCATACCTATGCTCCCGTGTACATCATGTCCTTCGCACTGCTTACAGGCCAGATCATGCTGAATTTATTCACCACAATTGTGATTGAGATGTTTGAGGAGATGGACGAGGTATGCTGCCTAGTGTAGCACTTATATGCAGCTTTACTGCTTTGCCAATGGGCACTGTTTTGTGTGGACTGCTTTTTGCAAGCAACGGAGTCACTGTCATTCACAGTTTCATCTTTGAACTAGGCTTAGTGTACAGGATAGCTGTAACTGCATTCAAGGGTAATGCGATGCAAATTTATGGGCTGGGTTTTGGTTTTACCTCAGGTAGGAAAGGCCTTTCTATAAAAGAAGTTTGTTTACAGCTAGGTGTGCATATTCCTCATACTTATGTATGAATGAACAGATAGATGTCCTCTTCTTTTAGCTATGATACATACGACTGGCAGCTGTTATTGTAGACTCTAGTCTGTCAGATCAAGCTAGCAGCTTCCAGGATTATGAGCCCCGGTTTTGAGAAGTTAAAAAGTGTCTATCCAATGATGTTATCAAATTGTCCTTAACTTTGCAGTAGAATCATTTGTGTTTAATTGGAGGCAGTGTGTTCAGATTACTAAGTGGGATGTCAGCCAGGACAGCATTGATGTTTTTGTGGAGCTTTGGTCTGTTCTAGATGATGGCTCGGGGACTATCAGTACCACACAGTTTATATGGCTAATGCGTCACCTTCCCACGCCACTTGGTGCTCCATCCCTCAGCTCTGCAAAGTCTCGCATCAGAAGTATGCTACTTGTAAGGGATTCCTCAGGCCGGCTACCTTTCAAGTTGACTTTGTTTGAAGTAGTGCGGTCTGTCGCTGCTGTCCCACTTCCTGAGGAGCTCAGGGTTGTACGCGCCCATCTGCTCAAGACTCGCATCTTCTTTGCTCGCAACCCAATACAGGATGCGGCTTTGCTGCCAGCACTGAGAGACATGTTTGCTGTTGACCACCTTCTGGGCGGAGAAGCAGATGCTGACCAAGATGATTGCAGCACTGCCAGCTCCTTAGATGAGAAGCCGTCATAGTTAACTAGCCTAAATTGTTAACATGACAATTGTCGTTTGTTCATAGACATGTCTGCATGTCTTTCAACCATTTAATCGTCAATTTTTGAATGTTTTGAACATTATCATTTGTGTGAGGTGTTTTCAATATTGCTAGCAATGAGTGTAGACATTGTCAACTGTAAAATATCCAAACATGTTCCCTGTTTTGAGAGAATTACAGTTATTTATCTAATGCAAAGCTTGATGCATGATTTGTAACACGCTTCTTTATCTGATCTTCAGTGTACCTAGAAACTATTCTCTCCCCATCCTCTCATTGTAGCGCTGCTTACCTTTGGTATTACATACACTGTATGCACATTGAGCTCTTCCCCAAGCTCCTATTGCATGTGTAGACGCTAAGTGCATGATACAAACCAAGTGCAAGATGTCAAGTGCTGCCTTGCGTTGCATATTATCCACAGCCCAATCAAACAACAGAATGGTTTCCATGTAAAGCTGATTAGAAAGCTTGGACAAGGCAAAATAATTTGAAATGCGACAGGCTCCGACATCTTCACCTTCTCTCTCCCTGGACCAGTATCATGTCAGTTGCATGATGGGGGCCATTCCAGCCAATGTGGTGAAATCTTAGCGCCGTTCAAGCACATCCGCCCACATTAACAGGACCGCGTAGTTGAGAGTTATAGTCAGATTATAGTGTCACATTATGCTGAGGTATCACAGGTAACAGTGTGTTAATATATCCAGGTCACAATAAACACTTGGTTAATGTACAAATCGTGGAGAGGACAGCGGATGACGCGATTTATTCGCGTAATCTTCACCTTTAACCTAAGCAAAGTTCTGAGCGTGGACACTTGATTGGATAAAAATGAAGTTAGGCGTAGATAAATGGGAGAGCAGGTAAGGGAGCTGATATCGGCAGGACTTGCCGGTACCTAGGTAAACTTTAAAGGCTTAGCGGGAATATCATGTTCTGGATGCCAGTAGTTTTCAATCCAAAGCTTAGCCTACAGCTGCTGAATGAATCCTGCCTAGATGACTGTACGTGGGGCAACGTCCCGATGGCCCCAGAGAATGACGTGTCGTTTCAAATTCGTCTCACGCACCAAAAAGCGACAAATTCCTGCAAAATACGAGCCGCTTTAGAGTGCCACGGTACATATATATCTACTGTTGGTACGGTATCTTTTTCGCTTCTATAACATAAGTGGACCCATTACTTATTAGGTTTGTGCGGTTTAAATTCAAACTAGTCTTTTCGTGATTCAGCGCTACTCCAAGCATGTCAAACAAATGACTGAGTGTAAGATACTCCTGATCTCTTCCTGTTGGCGATTTTTGAATAAATTTCTGTTCTGATACTTCGTTCTTGAGTTTGAGACCACCCACAAACGTCTGTTGTAGAGATACAGTAGATCAACACATTACTCAGGGATGAAATCGCTAACAATCGCATACTATGTCACACCACACGGGCTTGGTCACGCAACTCGTGCGCTGGAAATCATTCGAGAGTTGATCCAACTCTCTCATGAAGTGGTTCTCTCCTCAGGAGACTCTGTTGGACTATTCTTTCAAAGCCAAATGACGACACAAGAGAAGCATAAGTTTTCTTTTCGTTCTGCCGTATTTGATTCTGGTGCTTTGCAACCTCATGCTTTCGCCGTTAACATGGAGGCATCGCTGAAAGAGTACTTTCTACGGGCTGATGGCGATAAAAGAGAGAGTTTGATTCAGGTATAAACAACTCCTTTCAAATTCATCATGATAAGATGCGAACAATGACCGTTCACCTCGCGCTGGATTAAGTTAGGAGTGTTACAAGCTAAACCGCAGCCTTGTGATGACTTTGCAGAGCGAGGAACTATGGCTGCTCAGCAACAGTATAGATATCATTATATCCGATGTTGTCCCCCTTCCATGTCAAGCAGCTCGGCGCGTGGGGGTACCATCTTTTTGCGTTTCGAACTTTTCTTGGGGTGCGACGACCGACTGACCGATGGTCTTCCCACCTTTCCGAGATTTGTGCATGTGTGCCGATACATAGCTCAGACAAAGCTTAGCGCAGATTTTGTCTTTGCCGAGTATTTGGCAGACAGCGACACTGATGAGAACTATAAGACGATGCTGAAACACATTGCTGAAGACTACGCTGCTGCGAACGCCATTCTGAGATTACCCGGGTACACCCCTATGCCTGCATTTCGCAAAGTTGTCGACATGCCGCTGGTCGTGAGGAGAGTAAAATGCAGTCCATCGGAGGTCTTTTCTCACCACTGCTTGAATGTAGGAATTTGTGCCCTGCTTTCCTGCCTAGGTAATGATGCGCTAGCATAATCACAGGGGTAGATCTTTTTAACCTGTGACTTTATTCACTTATTGAAACATTGTGTGTCAAAGATGTACAGGTCCGAAAGCAGCTTGGTATTCCAGATGAAAACAAACTAGTTCTTTTTGTATTTGGAGCACACTCACTCACACTGGAGCCACACCAAGACTGGATCCCCAGAAACTGGACATGCGTAGCATGCACGGGTGGAAAGCCTCTCAGTATGCACCTTCTGCTTTACCCCTTTGCTCCATTTCCCTTTGAAATAAGTAATCTGCATTGCTACAGCTGATCTGTAGTACCAACTGGCAATCAGGCTAAAGTTTCCTTGGCTGAACATCACTGCCGCATTCACTGTTTAATAATATACAATCACTAGGATCCAAGGTGTTCTTCGTACCTTCTAATAGCATGTGTTTCATGGCACAATTGCAAAACCCATAATCCTTGTATAGTCAAGAATAATCAACGATATTGGGTTGCTCTTGCAGCGAAATCAGGCCGCCTTCCTAGCAACTTCAAGATTGCAGCGGCGGATGCTTACGTGCCTGATCTTGTGTCTGCTGCTGATGCTGTGATGGGTAAGATAGGGTATGGGACAGTCAGTGAGTGCTTGGCAGCTACAAAGCCTCTGGTCTTTGTTCGACGAGACCACTTCAATGAAGAGCCATTCCTTAGGCAGCTGCTGCAGCGGTGTGGCGCAGCGCTTGAGATTTCCAAGTCTGACCTTCTCAGTGGGAACTGGGCTCCATATTTGGAGGAAGCTTGTGAGATGAAAGTACAGTACACGTGCGGTCCTTGGCTTCTGTTGTTGAATAAGGAAGGCAATGTCCTCCTGTGCTCCCTAAATTACCATCCTAAGTACAAATGTTCGCCAGATATATAACACATGTTACCCTTGGTGAATTTCACAACACACTCTTACTGGATCCAAGTAGGGTGACAGCGAAAGTTTTTTTTGTTTGCTGCCACTATTAACCACGGTAAGGGGGTAACAAGTTGGTTTTTTTAGTGCCATAAGTGATGGAAACGCGCGACTAGGTGAGTTTATTGCCCACCAAAGGCTGGGGTAATAGCTCACACAGTGAATGTTTGTATTTCCCGCAGTAAAATGGTCTCTACTGTCGAATTGATTGTTTGCTGACACGCGGGTTATCACTAATATTCCGTTGTACGTAGAGAAATTGTTATTTGTGGTACATTCTGGTAATTTGTGGCTGCTTCAGTAAATAGACTCAGTTGTCTAGGGAAAATTGGTGACCTTTGGGCACGCTTGAAACTTGAGCACTGGCACCAGAGCTGTGAGACTGTCTGGAGTCATCCAAGAGAAAATGAAGTATCAGTTGTCACCATTGTAAGCCACAGATGGTGAAATGCTGTCATCTGCATCTCTGTGGGCCTCCCTTAACAGGAAGGTGACTCTGACCTGACCCTGTGTAATCTCCTCTCGTAGCCACTCATGCAAATAAGCACTCTGCTTTTGGTGACCCACATGCTCTCATGATGTCCTCATGACCTCTGATATTGGAGCTCATTTTAGACACAGGATGGGCTTGATCATCAGGCAAGGCAGCGTTAGGCCCTGAGGTTTTCAACCTAAAGAAATAACAATAGGGCATTGTGATCACCCACAATTTAAAGTTTTAGGTTGACGTAATTACGTGGATGAACAAGATGAATGCGAGAGATCTTAGATTTGCTTGTGCATGTAAGGCTGAAATGGTGTGGATTTACAAGCTAGGAACTCATGTGAGACAATTGTTGATGATTTATAGCCTCTGAAGTGGACTAACGAGGTACATTCTACCTTCACTTCGCTCGTTAGTTGGTCCTAGCACTGTACAGGGCAACCTTGTTGAGATAGCCTGGATATGTTGCTCTCTGAGTGATCCAGAAGCTCTTATGACTATGGAATCTTCCAGTATGTTATTAAATCTCTGACTTAATCTGCACATCAAAAGAAGTAACGCTAGTTTGGAGGTACTCTTGACAATTTTCTAGACTTATTGCCATGATTTAGAACCTGCTATCTTCAAGTTAATCAAGGTCCCATTCACTTCACTTTTCCTGCATCTTGTGCACCAATGAGAGCGTTGTTACTCTGTTATTACTACTTTCTTTCATGGTGTAGCAAATCCTGTGAAGCCCAATGACTGTGCTCTAAGTACTATGCAAGGATGCAAGCATGAATCTGCTGACAAGTACGCTGGATTTCCACATATTTTGGGGGCGTGTACAGCAGTAAAAAACCTGTTGTTCATATAACAATACGGGGTCACCATTTGCGATTAATGGTGATCTTCAAATCTGTAGCTTATCTACCATGCTAGTTTGACTTCAAACACTTCGTGAAGATAAGAATCTTGTTCACATTACGTTTGGAATGTGTGCAGGAAGCCATTGACAGGAGCAAGGGCAGTTGCAGAGTATATAGCACATCGTGCTGAGCCTGTGGAGCCTGAGAGCCCTTTGTCTCAGCAAAGCCTTAGACCGTATGCCCTCAAGTTTCATTTTTTGATGTTTCTTCCACTCAAAGGTTCCTTGTATGTGATGGAATGTCGAGAATTGCTAGTTATGGCACAGTGATAAGATAGATATGTGAGATGTGTTGCAAACGAGCTCTCAATCCTCAACTAGTAATCTCAAGAATCATATCATTCTATTTTTATGCAGTGGATCAATGTTTTCTCCCGTTCAGGATCTCTTCCTGGTTTTATATGCTACATTTTGATTCAATCTCTGATTTGACCAAACGTTATTTTTTGGAAAGAGTTTGAACTCTTGAAAAATACCTTTCCCAAAACAAGTTCATGACTTGTGAAAGATGCTTGGTTTTCGATTTTTGTCCTATGTTTCACTGCAATAATCATCATTAAGGCTGTGGTGACTGCACAGTGCTGATCTGGGAGAGAATGAACATGATCTGTCAATTACATTCCGAGTAAGGAGCTTGTGTGGTAGTTTGACCTGTCAAGATCACCAGATCAGGGTGAGCGGTAGTTGGTTGTCAGGCTATCAGCTTCAGGCTCATGCAGCAGTTATGGCACAGCCTGAAGCCAAGATTATAGCTGCCGGCGCTTGATAGCCTCGTAGTTCTTCAGGTATGTTATGTACGGGTACCACATGCACGGAGTCAAAGATGCAGCTAATGTTGCCCTGCAGCAGACACTCACAGTGCCTGCTAAGATCGACTTACTGGACGTCGAAACTGATCATATCACCGGGTACAACATCCCAGATGATGTCGAAGTACTATTCCCCCCAGAGAAGGCATTTTCGAGCCCCTTTGACTCTGACATCCACCCATTGACACAAAAGGATACAGTCGAGTTCATAGCCAGGCTCTCTGACCTTTCTGCAATGGACAAAGATCCAACCCAGAGCAGCCATAAGCAGCTCCCTGAAGAGGCAGCTGCTGCACCCCTGTTCATTTGGAGCGACAGTATTGTGGTTACCAGGGCTCCTGGCCGTCTTGACATCTTGGGAGGCTTTGCTGGTGTGCAAAACTGCAATTTAAATAGCACTTGTATCTCACATATATGACTGTATATCAAGCAAGAGTAATAGTTGACACCCTACTTCGTGTCATGGACTGTGACAGCCCATGGCATTCCATGTTTTAGTCAATGAAAATTCAAGTCCTGGAAACTGAATAGTGCCTGCAACATTACGTGCACAAACCTATGTCATAAGGAGATCAGCAGTGCTTACTTGGTTTCAAGGTATTCATGACCAAGGCATGGTCCCATAAGTCAGTGTAGCAATGCAAACTCAATGGGAGCAGGTTTTCTTATGGTAGCTAGAAGGAGGCTTATAGCCATGATCTACTATGGCCTATCAGTAACCACCACCTTCTCTTCTATTTTAACTGCACTAGTGAATGTGAATGTGGTGATGAAAATAGCTGGTCTTTGCACCGGAGCGTACTCTGAGCTATCAGCTTTGTAGTACCACCTGCGCAAAGCTCATTCAAACTTCCTCATCAGCGCTGAAGAAGACAGCTCTGCTATTTTAGAGACTCTGTTTCTGATGAAGCCATCTATCAATTGCATCACGTTGCTTTTCTAAGCTCACTCTGTTCCCTGCAATGAGTAACTATATCAGTGTTGAATATTATGATGTTCAAAGAAGCAAGGGTAATCCTGGTACAATCTTCAGCGAGCCCTCCTGTTGGTGATGCTTTGCTCTGATTTCTTGTCAGTGAGATTGAAATACTTATAGAATGGCTTGTGCAGACTATTCTGGAGCACTAACACTGCAGCAAACTACTGATGTGGCATGCCATGTAGCCATGCAGCTGCAACCAGTTAGCCAGCACCGCCTCTGGAAGCACATGAAGTCTGACAGCTTGGCATCAACGCAGCCGAACATCAGTGTTGTGTCCATGCTGGCTGACAAGCACAACAGGCACGTCCCTTGTTGAGCCACTTTCATGTTATCGTCTCCCAGTATCTAAGACCTTATTCTTGGAAAAGCTCAACTTAGATTTCAACTGGCTTCATACTAGTGCATACACATGTTTCCAGCTACCTCTTACAGTAACCTCTTTGTGATTTTGAGCACGGTTATGGGGAACATCAGACATGAGATTGTGCACACTAACAGAGTACTTTTAAAACTATCACAAGAAATGCACATGTGCCCGAGAACTGCTGTCATGAGCACTCTGGCAGAGCCTCGTCTGTGTCTTTCACAGCTCATTAAGTTTCCAATAGAGTACACATTGAAGTATCTGACCCTTAATAGTCTGTGTCAGCTTTTGTTGTATTTTCCTGAGTCATTAGATGTTTGCAGTAATCTTCATATCAAGTGGTGCACGATACATTTTTGTTGGACACTATTGTCTTGCCGCTTCATATAGAACCTTATTCATGTTGATTTGCTGGATTTAAGTACGGGAGGTTGAAATCATGTACTTCAATCTACTCAGAGAGTTGTTACTTTGTAGTGCCTGCCTTGCTGGCAAGCAACCATGACTAGCTTCTCAATACAGCTGTTTTAAGCGCTGGAGAGTATCTCGAAGTTATTATCAACCAATGTCGCAAGTACTGAGCAACATTTTGGATAATGCTTCCCTCATCAGGTACGTGACTTGATGTTGATCATTCAAAACCACTCAGAAAGTTCTTGTTAGTGCACACTAACCCACACAGATTACTAGAGTCAGAACTTGATCATCTGAGACCTGGTAATCAGAATCCCTGGAAAGCTGGTTATCTTTCTTGAATTTTAATTGAAAGTTTAATTACACATGCCTAAGAATCTTCTACCTTGACTATGTATACTATACTCTTTAAGGGTGTAGCCATGTGGTGGTCTGCAGCTCTGTCCATCTGAAGGCATGTTCAACTTGTGTACATACTCTTCTACTAGGAGCAATGAGATTCGAATTCCTGCCTGGTTCTCTTCTTTAAACCACTCGTGTTTCTTCTCTTTCACTTTTTGCGTATTTCCTGGAGCAATTTTGTACATCTGACAGCCTCCAATTTTTCAGGTCTCCGACATTTAGCATGAAATTTTGTGACCTTATGGATGGGGCCAGCCCAAAGCCTTACATCGAGGTGAAGAATCTTCTTCAAGCTGATGTTGCTCGCAAATGGGCTGCCCATGTAGTTGGCTGTGCAGCTGTTCTCATGCACGAGATGAAAGTACAATTTGACGAGAGCGTTGCAATTTTGGTTCATTCGCAAGTGCCAGAAGGTGTGCCCTCAGATTTTTTTAAGCACGTTTGCAAGACAACTTTATTTTTTGCAGAATCCTTTGAAGTCATATCATATTCTATGGGCACCTCAACCACAACAAAATTAAACTGTGCTTCTGGCCAGCACAACTGTCATGAAATGATTGCAATTGTGTATGCACATGAATTGCCAATAGGAAAACCAGGTACTAGTATCCAACCACAGTGTAACTAGTGAAAGACATCATTGTAACATGAAGGCGATTCTGACCGTAGGCTACGCATTGGGTGCCAAATTAACAGAGCGTTTTGAAGCAGTGCTAACATGTATGTGCCAGTTTTTTTTAGCACAATTGTACGTGTATTATTTACTCTTCTTGCATCAGCAAAGC
>JAULKQ010008103.1:0-47554 GCA_032356285.1 Smithsoniella earleae | reverse complement strand
CAACCTGTGAGCCTAGCACCAGGTGAATCATTGACCTGTACGGCTACCTATACGATTACACAAGCGGATCTGGATGCAGGAGCCGTTAATAATACGGCAACAGCAGATAGTGATGAGACGGATCCGGTAATGGATAATGAAAGCGTACCGGCAGATGATATCCCTGTGATCGAATGTTTGCCTCCAGCATTGACGATTACCGAATGTTTTGAAGATGGCGCCACTCTAAGTTGGTATAGCTTGAATGGAGATGACTATGAAGGGCTAAACGACCATTGCTGGTTGATTAGGGTTAGTGGAGCGGGACCAGTTCATTTTGCTGGAGCAGGAGAATTGGGCATCGTAGTAGATTATTTAGGGGCACAATTATTAAATTCTTTAATTGAGATAGAGGTTTGTGAAGGAGATCCTGCTTTGACTATTGAATCAGTTGAAGGAGAAGATGGTGTTTTCAAAATTACATACCATTTGAGTAGTGATCTGATTCAACCTGGTACATCTTATTGGGCAGCTGTAGCAGAAGTATGTAACCGTATGCCAGTTTCTGGTAATAATTCGCTTTGGAACTTCCAAAGAGGTTTACTAGAAAACTATCCAATAGGAGGGCCATTCAATGAGGATGAGGTGTTTGATGAATACCCATGGGACGGTTATGAAGGTTACTTCAAGACTAAAGACGCTGCTTACACTGTAGAGTTTGGGGCAACTAAGCCTACCTGTCCTGAAGAATCTGAAGGGTATATAGGAGATGGTTGTATCGAAGTTACCATCACTGATGGTAAAACTTGCTGGGGCGCTTACAACATCTACATCAATGGAGCAATCCAAGATGAAGATGGAGATGAAGTTTATTTAGCAGGTACTACTTATTCCTTCTGTGGATATGGTGTTGGCCCACACGATGTAAAAGTTGAGTTGGTAAATGACTGTAATCCGAAAGAAAGAAGAATCGAAGAGGAGGTTGTCATTCCTAATGGGATGGATATGGTTCCTCCTAAGATTATTGTAACTGACTTCTTTGCTGGTGCATTAGTTGCTGACAACATCGACGAATCTAATGCTGGTGAAGCTGCTGACCTTGGTGAGATGATTATCCCGGAAGGATCTTGCTCTATGAAGTCTTACTTCCACGTAACGGGAGTAGATGACTGTGATGGTGAAATCTGTGCAGGTGCTGCTGTTACTGTTACTGTAATTGATGGACCTGCCAACGTTGATCCTGGTACTCAAGTTAACATTTATAACCTTGATGGTGAAGTTGTAACTGACGAAGGTGTATTCGAAGTTGAAGGTTGTGAATGGGTAATCGAAATCAACTGGGGTGTAGGTGAATCTACCGTTGAAATCTGCATGGATGATTCAGAGGAAGCTGGTATGTCTGCGCCTGCATGTATTACTATTACTGCTAACGTAATCGATGCTGCTGATGCTGTAATCGTTGCTGCACCTGCCAATGTTGTTATTCCTGAATGTCAGGATGAAGTAACTGTATACTACGGTTTCCACATCATTGACCAGTGTGACAATGAGATTGATCTTAATGCTGTCACAGTTGAGGCTCAAGGTTTCGTGCCTACTCAAGTACTTGGATTGACTTGGGTTGAATTGGAAGACGGTTTCTTCGAAGTAGCTATTACTTTCGGAACTGACGGATTTGAAGATGACTTCTTGTTTGATGGATTCTTGTCTATCACTTACATCGATGACTTTGGCAATGAATATGATGCACTTCCTGACTTCAACGTATACAATGCCACCATCAACAACGATCCTGTAATCACTGTTTCTGGTGATGCTTTCACTGCTTTGGCTTGTGAAGACGGAGGTGAAGTTGTAATTGGTGTAACTGTAACTGAAGATTGCGAAGACATCACTGACGATTTGACTATCTCTGGTATTAGCGGTCTTTCTGCTGCTGCTCCAATCTTGAACGGAACTTCTGGTTACTTTGAATTCTCTGGTACTTTATTACCTAATGAGTACGCTCTTACTGTTTCTTACCCAGGTGCTGATGATGTAACTGTAGCTATCATCGTTTCTCAAGAAGATAACAATGCTCCTGACGTTGACATGCCAGGTAATACTACTTTCACTATTCCTTCTTGCCAGGATGACGTGACTGCTGTATGGTCTGTACAGATCTCTGACGATTGTGATGAAGAAATCGATCTTGATAACGTATCTATCACTGTAGGTGGTGCTGCTATCGAAGTACCAAGTGCTTCTGCTACTGTATTGTCTTCAGGTGAAGGTACTGTATTGATCGAATTGAATGCTGACCTTACTTTGGCAGCTAACGGTGCTACTTTCGCTGTTTCTTATACTGACGGTGATGGTGCTACTACTACTGAGACTTCTACTGTAACTGTAAACGGAACTCCTGATGTTGTTCCTCCAGTAATTGTATACCCAACAGAAGCGATTTCTGTAGAATTGGATCCATGTGGACCAAGTACTGCTGATATCAAATTCTCTGTATCTGCAATTGACAACTGTGCTGGAAATGTAGCTGTTGCAGTTTCTGCTCCTGGCCGTGTTGCGATGAGCTCTGTATCTGAAGGTGATGCTGACAAGTGGACAATCACTTATGCTGCTTCTGCAACTCCTTACCAGATCCAATTGACTGCAACTGACGGAACTAACTCTACTACTCAGTACATGTGGGTAAGCGTTACTCAAGCTCCTGCTCCTCCAACCAACCTAGCTTGTAACACTGGATTGACTGCACCTGTAGGTTATGCATGTGAAGTTGAGTTGACTGCAGATATGGTACTAGAAGGTACTTTCGGATGTTTGACTCCTGGTGATATCGAAATCGTTGTTGACGGAAAATCTAGAGGTGATGTGTGGGCTAACTACACTGAAGGTGCTGGATTCCACGAATTTGATGTATACATCAACGGTGCTTACTTTTGTACGGGTAACATTACTACTTATGACAACATCGCTCCTGCGATTGAGTGTCCTGTATCATACGACGACTTTGTTTGTACTGACATATATGAAATCATTGGATCTCTGGAACATACAGGTGAGCCTACAATCTATGATAACTGTGGTGGAGCTTTTTATGCATGGAATGAGGAAATTATCTATGGAGAAGACACGCAGTGTGGTGACGTAACTATCAAACGTGTATTTAATGTAACTGACGGAGCTGGTTTGACCGCTTCTTGCACTCAGTACATCACTGTACGTAAGCCTGACTTTGGCGACGTTACTGGACCAGACGAATTAGTTGAATTGAGCTGTGACGATGACTTTGATTTAGATGCTAACGGACACCCTGCTCCACCTGAGACTGGCGGTTACCCATACGTATCTACTTTCTTTGACGATCACAACTTGGATCAAACTTACTGCAACCTAGCTGCTACTTACGAAGATTCTGACTTGATCGAGATTTGCGAAGATAGCTACAAGTTCATCCGTACTTGGACTGTACTTGACTGGTGTGCTCCTGGTGAGACCCTAACTTATACACAGTTGGTTAAAGTTGGTGACTTTGACGATCCTGTAGTTACTGCTCCTACTGCAGACTACGACTGGGATGGTGAACTAGATATGCTTGAGTTCTCTACTGGACCATTCGACTGTACTGGTGCTTTCGAAGTACCTGTACCAGGTGTTTCTGACAACTGCTCTGCTGACTGGACTATCACTACTGAAATCCTAGCTGGTGGCGAAACTCCAATCCTAGTAATTCAGGATGGTGAGAGCCGCTTTGTAAGTGGAATTCCTGTAGGATGCCACGCTTTCCGCTACTGGGTAACTGACGCTTGTGGTAACCAAACTGACATCACTGTACCATTCATGGTATCTGACAAAGTAGCTCCTGTAGCTGTTTGTGATGATGACTTAAACATCTCTATCGGAGGTCAAGGTTATGCAAGAGTTCACGCTGAAGATATCGACGAAGGTTCTTGGGATAACTGTGGACCAATCCGTATCGAAGTACGTCGTTTGATCACTAAAGACGAAAACTGTGAAGCTATCACTTCTGTTTTCTCTGAGTGGGGTGACTACGTAGACTTCAACTGCTGTGACATTGGAGAACCTGTAAGAATCGAACTACAAGTTTGGGATGACGCTAACGGCGATGGTATCCCAGGTAACTCTATCACTTTGACTAACTGTGCTGGTGAAGAGGTTGTAGTATCTGATAACAGCAATATCTGCTGGTTGGATGTAACGGTTGAGGACAAATTGAATCCTTACTGTGTACCTCCTCACAACAAGACTATCTCTTGTGACGACCTACCTTACGACTTCGATCCTAGTGATATCGAATTGTTAGAAGACTTGTTCGGCGAAGCTGACTACGCTGACAACTGCCCAGGCGCTACTGTTGCTGAAAATGCTCCAGTAATTACTATCGATGACTGTGGAACAGGAACGATCCTACGTTCTTTCACTGCTACTGATGCTGTTGGATTGACTTCAGCTAACGACTGCCAGCAATTGATCACCATCACAGAAGTACACAACTACGAAATTCGCTTCCCAGCGGATGCCGAAGCTAACTGTGGTGTAGCTGATCCTGATTCTATCTCTTTCAACGAGATTGGATGTGACCTACTAGCAGTAAGTACAGAAGATGAATTCTTCTCTGCTTCTGGTGACGAGTGCTACAAAATCTTCCGTACTTACCGCATTATCAACTGGTGTGAGTATGACGGAGAAGCACCTCCAGTAGTAGTTAGCCGTGACGAAGACTGTGACGGAGCTCCTGGTGACGAAGCAGTTTGGGTACTACGTAGACCAACTGACGCAGTATACTTCGATCGTGACAACGACGAAACTAATGACAATCCTGAAGCTGGTGAGAAAGGAACTTCTTGCGACGGCTTGACTAACCCAGAAGGTTACTGGATTGACAGCTACATCGATAAAGATGCGACTCGTGATCCTATCACAGGTCAATTGGATAACAACTTCACTAACGATAACATCCGTAACATCGACTCTAGAGGTTACTGGCAGTACACTCAAGTGATCAAGGTATACGATTCTGTAGATCCTGTAATCACTGTTGAAGACTACGCTGACTTCGAATCTCTTGACGGAGTAAACTGTGACGGATTAGTAACTATCAACTTCACTGTTGAAGACGAGTGTACTGAAGAAGAAGGACTAGAATACGTATGGCTAGATGCATTCATCGTTGACGCTGACGGTGACGGAAACATTACTCAAGCAGAATTCTCTGCTGATGCTGACGTTACTGCTGATGTAACTGGTGATGCAGCTGGATACACTTACGCTGCAGAATTGCCACAAGGAACTCACGCATTGTTGATCAAAGCGACTGACGGTTGTGGTAACGAATCTGTTGATCTAATTATCTTCAACGTAATTGATACTAAAGCACCAGCTCCAGTATGTATCAACGGTCTTGCGATCGAATTGATGCCAACTGAGCCAGGTACTGACGCTGATGGCGACGGTGACGAAGACCTAGCAGCTATGGAAATCTGGGCGAATGACTTCATCGCTAGCCCAATCTACGACTGTAACGGTCAAGGACCTGAAGTTGACGCTAACGGTAACGAACTAGTTACTGCTTACTCTATCAACCTAGTTGGTGAAGAAGCTAACCGTGACTCTACTGGTCTAGTACTAACTTGTGACAATGACGAAACTACTATCGTTGAAATCCACGCTTGGGACGAAGCTGGAAACCACGATTACTGCGAAACTTACATCCTTGTACAAGACCTAATGGGTCGTTGTACGACAGAGGAGGGAGCTATTGCAGGTACTATTGAAACAGAAGAAGCGGAAGCCGTACAGGATGTAGAAGTATCCCTTAATGGATTTATGAGTGATGCTTATGTTACCTTAACAGATGGGTACTTCGAATTTAGGAATCTACCAGTGAATGACTACACAGTTGCTCCTTTACTTGATGTAAATCATCTCAATGGAGTCTCAACTTTCGACCTCGTTTTGATTACTAAACATATTCTTGGAGAACAGATTCTAGGTTCACCTTATAAGATGATCGCTGCCGATGTGAACAATAACAAGAGTGTTACCACACTTGATATTGTCTTAGCACGGCAATTGATTTTGGGAATCACCTCAGAATTCACTAGTAATACGAGCTGGCGATTTGTAGATGCGGATTACGAGTTCCCCAATCCAGCAAATCCTTGGGATGAAGATTTCCCTGAAATTCGTTCCTTCAACAACTTGCAAGGAGAGCAGGTTGCCAACTTCATTGGCGTTAAGATCGGTGATGTGAATGCTTCAGCTCAACCTCACGGTTTCGCTAGTATAGATGAACGTAGCAATGGATCTTTTGCGTTTAATGTAGAAGACGTGAACATGGTAGCTGGAAACACCTACAATGTTGAGTTCACTGCTCAAGATGTAGCTCAAGTAGCTGGATACCAAGGTACCTTCACCTTTGGTGAAGCGATTGAATTGGTAGACATCACTTACGGTGCTGCTAAAGAAGGAAACTTCGGAACCACATTCGTAGAAGAAGGTCTATTGACTACTTCTTGGAACGATGAAGCAACAGCTGACGATGTACTATTTACATTAGTAGTACGTGCTAAGGCAGCTGCTCAGTTGAGTGAGCAATTGGGCTTGAGCTCAAGAATTACTCCATCTGAAGCTTACAACGACGAAGGTGACAAGCTTGATCTAGCGATCAACTTCAGCACTGGAAAAGTACAAGAGGTTGCATTCGAATTGTACCAAAACCAGCCTAACCCATTCCAGGGTGAGACGGTAATTGGATACAACTTGCCAGAAACGGCTCAAGTAACCTTTACAGTAAGTGACGTAGCCGGTAGAACGCTTAAGATGATCCGTACAGAAGGTGTTAAGGGATACAACAATATCATCCTTAACAGCAAGGATCTTCCAGCAGCAGGTGTACTATACTACACTGTTTCTACCGATGATTATACCGCAACACGTAAAATGCTTATAAGCAAGTCAGAATAAAGGCATTGAAAAGCAATGTCAATGTCCTTGATAGGGAAGTTTGCAGTGTGTTAGCTTTATCAGTAGTAATTGTCACAATGCACAGGTTCCCTTTATAGACTCAAGAGTATTTATTTACTAGATTTTTGTTGGGGCATGAATTACTTCATTGCATGTCCCAACCTTTCCCTAGTAAATCAGCATTCATAAACTGACTAAAAATCGTATTTCCATAGTGTATTTAGCCGAAGAAGTTAGGATGGAGGTTAACTTATTAAAGCCTACGTTCATCTTAACTCTTCTTTTTCTGTCAGCAAAATTTGTTTAAGAAACATCACTTACGGTGTTGCTAAAGAAGTAAGCTTCGGAACCACATTCGTAGAAGAAGGTCTATTGACTACTTCTTGTTTAGCACAGAAAAAGTAAAAAAGGTAGCATTCGAATTACCCATTCCAGGGTGAGACGGTAATTGGATACAACCTGCCAGCTTCTACTCAAGTAACTTTCACAGTAAGTGAAGTAGCCGATAGAACGCTTAAAATGATTCGTACAGAAGGTGTTAAGGGATACAGCGATATCATCCTTAACAGCAAGGATTTTCCAGCAGCAGGTGTACTATATTACACTGTTCCTACTGATGATTACACTGAAACTGAGAAGATAATTTGCACTAAGATTGAAAAAATATGATGTCATTCCTAATATACTAATCAAGGAGACGATTGTATAGTGGTAATTAGGTCCACGATCCAAGAGTTTAGATTATAAAGCATTTAGGATGGTAACCTTCATTATGAAGTATTTCAGGAGTATTCCAGAAGATGAATTTTCATAGTATTGTTCGTATGAAGCAGTTAGGATGTAGATGGCTGGGCAATCCCTAACTTTTTCATCCTAACGCTTCTTTTTTCAAGTTCATACCTATTTGAAGATTCTGCACTTTGGTCAAAAGAACAATGTCCCCTTACTTAACCCAGGGGTGTGAAGTCAGTGAAATTAGATCACAAAAGGACTCTAGTAACTGAAGGTTTAGGTTTTATAGTCCTGAATCTTACTCATTGAATTTTTACACCCCTTATTTTTATTTCATAGGTTGAAATTGTCCAAAAAGTTAGAAATAGGTCAGAAAAAATTGGACTATTTATGGAAAGACAAGGAAAGAAGCGGTGAGAAGCAAGTGTTTTGGGCGTGAGTAACTGAAGATATGATGAAAATAAAAAGCCATAATTGATTCAAAATGAATTAATTATGGCTTTGTTTGTAAGTGACCCCGGGAGGGTCAGATAATTGTGAGATAAATTGTTGATAGACATTTGATTGTGTTGGTTTAAATTAGAACTTAGAGTTTTTTTAGAAAAACTTTTGATTCAGTATTTATAAGAAGGTGAATCGGAATTAAACCTAAAGACTCTTAATTCAATGTACTAAAAAGAGGCTTATTATTCCAACTTTAAAAAAAGACAGTAGGTGTTAATTAAGTGTGTTAGATGTGGAATGACTGCTAGTTTACTCTTAACTATAGAGGGCTACGGTTCACGGGGATTTGAGTTATCAAGGCCAATGAAAATTGACTTGATCTTCAATCTCTAATCTAGGTGACCTATCACCCATCAATATTTAAGCTTCTTGAAACACAGGATATTGCCTTATGATGAAATCATGGAGATGGCTTCACTTACTTACTAGTTTCTAATTCCTTTGCTAGAATTCAAATCCAAGCTTTGTCAATCCCGCTTGTACTTCTTCACAAGACATAAACAGGTTCCAAAGTAAACCGCTTCGATAGTTTTCAATCATAATAATTATCGGACCTTGATCAATAGCCAAGTATTTTTGTGGATACCAGTTATCATGGATGCTAAAGGCATCATAAAAACCAAATTTACCCCAGATTTGGTCTCCCAAGTCTTCATAGAAATGACGTAATGTGGCTATGCCTTTTTCTGGAGCGTAGGGAATTGAGGATATGGCAGCTGTTGGACTGATCACGCCTAGATCATTTTGAGGACTATGGGCGGCATAGAAGTCTAATGAGTAGCTTGCAGTCAGTCCCCAGCATTCAGTACTATAGCCTTTGTATCCCTTTGGGTTATTTATACAATGCTGACGGTTTAATCTTACGTGCTCTTTATTCAATTGCCAATAATCAGTATATCTATCTTTCAGTTTCCGCGGGTCTAAGCCCAAAAAAGAATAATGTGCCCAAAATAGGGGACCTCCTTTTTCCTGACCTCCTTGATGTTTCAATCCCAGAGCATTGCTATCGGTGACTTGAACTATTTTGCCGTCCATTGCCCAACCATGGTGGTATACCTCTGATGCAATGGGATAGGTAGGAGATGAAGCTGCCAAAACATAAGTTATTAGGCACTCATTGTATCCTCTAATTCGAAAATTCATTTCCCACTCATGATTTGGGGACCAATGCCAAAATAAAACATCTTCTTGCGCGGCTCCACGATAATGACTCCAATTGATATCTTTCCACAGCTGATCTAATTGGTTCGACAACGCGATCTCTTCCGGTGACCCATTAATGAAATACTGTCTAGCACAAAGTAACCCTTGTGCTAGGAACGAGGTTTCCACCAGATCTCCTCCATCATCCTTAGAACTAAATGGCTTGACCTTGCCTGTAACCCCATCAATCCAGTGTGACCAGACACCGTGATAACGATCCACCTGGCCTAAGAAATTTGCGATCTTCTGTATTTTTGAAAAACCTTCATCCCTAGAAATAAATCCCCTTTCTATTCCTACCAGGATGGCCATAATGCCAAAGCCCGTTCCACCAGTTGTCACAATATTCTGGTCATTATTAGGATAGTCACCATCGACATGATAGCGTTCACGAGCCATTCCAGAATTGGGTTCTGCTCCATCCCAGAAATACTTAAATGTTTGCTTTTGAGTTAGGGTGAGTAATGAGTCTTCAGATATTCTTGCTGGAGCCAGGGAATCTGATCTCTTACCTTGTTTTGTTGAACATCCGCAGATAATAAGAATAATGGTAATTGAAACTATCGTTGAGAATTTCATATTGATGTAATTTGCCTTTGTTGCATTCTTGTGACCCATGTTTTATCCCTTGAAACCAGAGGTTGCAAGAACTAAATTGAAAAATTCTTTGATCATAAGAAAAAGTATTATATCTATAAGAATATCTATATTTATGTTGCTATCTTAAAATACTTCTCCATTGCTTATATATGAATAATATTATTGGTAATAATATAAAACTGCTTTGCAAAAGATTGGGCTTAAGCCAAGAACAGGTTGGGTTGGAAATGGGAAGAAAGGAACAGGCTTGGGTCTCAGTTAAACTAAATGGACTAGGTGATGACCCAAGGCAATTGAGTAAGGCAAATAGGGAATTTATCAAAGATATCCTGCCAGTGCTCAATAAGTACTCAGATTATGAGTTAACATTCGAAGATGTAACAGAATTAAACTTTGGATTGCTCTCCATCAATGAAATAGAGGATAAGTCCGTCTCGATAGAACAATGGGTAGAGAGGGTCAAGGAGAGGCAGCCGAATCTTTCAGCATGGATAGAGAAGATGAAGCAGGATCTTCGTCAGAAGATAGAAAAAGTTCTCCAGCTAAATGAGGACTTTTTAAAGCTTGAGAAAAAAGAAAGAAATGCCACTCAGCTCAGAAATATTTGCGGGGTTATAGCAAGTATCCTTGCAATTGCTTTGTTGTTTGTTTCAACGTGTTGTAGGAATGACAAGGCAGTTGGTGCACCTTGCCCTAACCAAGACAATCCTGGAGCAATATATATAGAAGATTTCACTACCACAACTAAAGAAATTGATGTTTGTGGGTATTTCTGCCAATTCAACGAATCTAGGAGGCCATGGCTTTTTCTTAATATTGTACAACCTGATGGTAGTGTTTTACAATGGCCAAAAGGGACTAGAGCAGTATCAGAAGGAGATCAAGGTGTGATCAGACCAGACCAGTATGGGAACTGGTGTGCTACAATCTTCGAATTTGGCAGTGATCAAGATACCTTATTCGACTTAGAGCTAATCAGCGTTGATTCGAATGGACACAAGGAGATTCTACATTGGATGGAGGAGGGATTTAAAACTGGTCATTTCCCTCCTTTTAAATTCTCTTCAAAAGACCATTATTTCTCATTAGATCTCATTGAAGGTATAAATACCATTAAGTCTCCTCCTGAGAAATAGAACGGTTCCTTCAACAAAGCCCTTTGTACAACCTTATGCACTAATGAGCAAAAACTAATCCCAATGTTATCTTGATATCTATAGAGTACTTCTACATAATCATAATGTTCGACCAATTTAAATAAACGAATTGAATTTAAATAATTGATTTACAGTAATTTAGGTATTCGTATGTAAATTGAGGAAATAGTTATTGCCATGTGGGTTAAAAGATTAGAAATTAGGTGAAATCAATATCTAATCGCAAAAAGAATTCACCATGGATTGCACAAAGTTTATCTCTAGTTGGCTGCTTGTATTTCTATTGGCATTATTTTCTCAAGCACAAACTCAACTCAATTTCGAGGATTTTGAGGACCAGGATGTCTTCAATAACTTCTCTGGCAACTCCGGCGAATGGAGCTATAATGGCGGAGTGGTTTTTTCAGACTTTAACAACTCTGAGGCCATGGACCCCGATGGTGTATGCAAAGGAGTTAAATATTCCTTTACTGATAACCAAGGGGAGATAGTGGGGCTCTGGTTCTCCTCTATTGGAAGAAATGAGGACAAATTTATTTGGTTGAATTTCGACGATTTGTATGATGACCTAAAGAATAGTAGTGGTAACCCCACCGATATAGAAAATGTAAAAGTAACTTCAATAAAATTCTGGGCTAAGGGTAAAGGAACAGGTCCGGCAAATCAAAAACACAGAGTCTTTTTGCAAGTCAAAGATACTTCAGGAGACACAGACGAAGAGTACTTTGATATTCCAGATCATGGGGTTTGGCAACAGTATACTTTCAATACAACAGCATTGCAGAATGTCAATAAAACAAAGGTAAAGGAGTTGGTATTGGGTATCAGGGCTTCAGACAATCAAAATTCAGGAGAGTTTTATATTGACCAGATTACTATTGAAACAGATGAGGTACCTTATGATGCCAGCAATTTTACGGACAATATGTTCCTTGATTTGGTTGCTCATCGCGCCTTTTTTTATTTCTTAAAGTTCACGGATGAGCTTGACTTTGCTTTTGATCGATCTACCTTTTCCGATCTTATTAGTGTGGCTGCTATTGGATATCAGCTCAGCGCCTACGCTATAAAACCGGAATGGATGGAAGGAGCGGAAGGCAAGGTAGAACGTATTCTGCGAAACTTGGTCAATCTACCTCAAGGTCCGCAATCAGAAGGGACTGCTGGATACAAAGGGTTTTTCTATCATTTTTTAGAATCTAATACTGGCCTTAGAAAAGATCAAAATGTAGAGTTATCATTGTATGATACAATGTTGTTGCTATATGGAGTTATTATGGCGAAAGAACGTTTTACCAATAATGGCTCAATTCAAAGTAATGCTCAACAACTAATTGATCAGGTACAATGGAATTGGATGGTCGACCCAACGAACAAACAGTTTCACCTTGGTTGGAAACCAGAGAACTCAATATTCTTAGGTAATGTAGATGGATATACTGATGAGGCCACTTTGGTAGATATTCTTGGACTCGGTTCAACTACTTTTCCAACTACTATGGAAACCTATAATGCTAGACCAAGAGATCCTGCAATAAATATTGGAACTTACCCAGCTGGAAGCAGTGACTCTATAGTAGCAGCTTGGACAGGTTCACTCTTTAATTATTTCTTTGTAGATGGATGGATCAATCTAAAGAATCAGGGTCTGGATAATCATTCAGCCTATCCAATTGACATTTGGGAAAATAACTATAGAGCAATTTTGGCCAATTATGAGTTTTGTCAGGACCATAAGGATACCGAAAGATGGGATGGTGATAATCACTATACAAGTTATCAAATAGGGTGGGGGCTTTCAGCAGTGGACAACCTAGTTCCTGCTTCAACAAATTTACTTAGCGAATACTTTGCGATTGGAGCATTACCAACACATCAAAATATCATCGTGCAGACACCTGCCCCTCATTTTGGGACTGTTCCAGTGTATGGGGCTGGAAGTTCAATTAACTTTCTGCCAGGTAAAGCTATCCAGGCGCTTCGAAACTATTATGAACTAACCGATTTGTGGATTCCTTTGTTTGGTTTTGGTGATGCCTTCAGTACTGATCCCCACTATTATGAAGTAGACACTACAACTTATGGGCCGATCCTTGATTCCGACTACTTAATTATTCATCCCGCTACTTGGATAAAGAATCGCTGGGAAAACCATGTGATGTTAGCTGTGGATCAGGGGCCAATGCTATTATCTATTATCAACTATTTATACGGTACTGCCTGGGAATTGTCAGAGAATAGCCCTACTATCCAAAAGGGTTTAGAGGCGATCTATTCCAAGACTAATTCATGTCCAAATACATATCCCAATTATGAAGGATTTGAGTCCGGGTTGGGCGAATGGATACAATCTAGTAATGATGACTTCGAGTGGGCCCGTCGTTCTGGAGGTACACCTTCTTCAGCTACTGGCCCAACATCGGCAGCAGAGGGCAACTATTATCTGTACATGGAAGCTTCAAGCCCGAATTTCCCCACTAAAGCTGCGATACTGGAATCTCCCTGTTTTAGCCTTGCAGGTCTTTCAAGTCCTACTTTTGAGTTTCAATACCATATGTATGGCAGCTCGATGGGAACACTATCTGTTGAGATTAGTACCAATAATGGAGTTAGTTGGCAACAACTGTGGAGTGAAAATGGCGATCAAGGAAATTCCTGGCACCAACAAAGTATAGACTTGTCCGCCTATACTGGATCAAGTGAGGTGAAACTGCGTTTTTATGGCCAAACGGGAATTTCTTTTGTAAGTGATATTGCGATCGACGATGTAAGAGTATTTAATGCAACTGCTAATCCCCCAGTTGCAGACTTCAATGCCGATCTGACTATCGTGCAGGAGGGTGGCAGCGTTCAATATGCGGATCAATCCACTAATAGTGCGACCTCCTGGACCTGGACATTTGAAGGGGGGACTCCAACTAATAGCAATAGCCAAAACCCACAAGTTACGTATAATACTGCAGGTACTTATGATGTGACCCTTTCGGTTAGCAATATTGACGGTAGCCATACCATAACAAAGACGGATTACATTGTGGTAAGTGCTATAGGTTCATGTGTGATTGATCCAGTGATCATTACTCAGGAGGCAGAGCTAGGGTCACCTGGTGCAGGAGTAGTTCGAAATCGTTCTCAAGCTTCTAATGATAGGACTCTTTGGATAAATAATCAGGGAGATGTAGCTTGCTGGACCATCAATATTTCATCACCTGGAGAATATTGGTTGGACGTTCAATATAGCAATGATGGTCCTGGAACTAGTGATGATGTAAGTGTACTAATGAATGGAAACAAAATAGGAGAATTCCAAACAGTTAATACACGCTGTACTACTTGTCCTCCTGGTTCGGGTTGGAATGTCTTTACCAATTCTTCTCTCATTTCTCTGGGAATGTTGAATGCTGGAATTATCGATCTTTGCTTACGACTAGATAGCCATGATGGATATGGAGTGGAGTTTGATAAATTGACATTAAATCTACCTTCCAGTGGTATAACGAACTTTCCTTACCATGAAGGGTTTGAAGTAGATTTTGGCGGATGGACACAGGCCACTGGGGATGATTTTGATTGGAGGCGTCAAACTGGTGGTACTCCTTCTAGCGGCACTGGCCCAACATCAGCAGCTGAAGGTGGTTATTATATTTATTTGGAATCATCTAGTCCAAACTTTCCAAATAAGGTAGCCATACTTGAATCCCCATGTATTGATTTAAGTGGATTAAACAGCCCGAGCTTTGAGTTTCAATATCATATGTATGGCAGTTCGATGGGAGTACTCTCCTTAGAGCTCAGTTTCGATGGCGGGGCTAGCTGGCAGCAAGTGTGGAGTGAAAGCGGTGATCAAGGAAATACCTGGCATCAACAGAGTATAGATCTCTCAGTCTATTCTGGGACAAGTGGGATTCAGCTTCGATTTAGTGGCCATACAGGATCTTCCTACAGAAGTGATATCGCTATTGATGACCTCTTGCTTAGAAATCTTTCTCCTGCTCCTGAGATTCCGATAACAGGAAAGGAATCAGAAGTACCTTCGAAACTTCCCGTGGAGCTAAGAGCCTACCCCAATCCCGCTCATCAGGTTATTAATATCGAAATTTGCTCTCTTAATGAGGAATTAGATGGCAAGATTAATTTGATAGATTTTCAAGGAATGAATATAAGGTCTCTGGATATGAATCAAGATTTATTTTATTGCCAATCCTTCCAGATGGGAATTGAAGATTTACCATCTGGGACATACTATGTACAGTTTATAAATAAAGAGACCTCAATTATTCATAGAATTAGTGTCATTAGGAATTAAAGTGTTCCTCTGCAAACTATAGGCTTAGAGGCTACCTTAGAATGACTTGTAAAGCTATACATAATGTATCTTAGATTAGTAGAGATGGGAATACTAAGGTAGCCTCTAGTTTTAAATCACTTGATATAACCAATAGAGATATGATAAAGTATGTCTTGATTTTTGTCGCGACTTTTCAAACCAGTTTTGGGTTAACTCAGACCTTCAGGATGTTAGAGTCATTTGAAAGCCATAATTGGCATGCGATTGGTTTTTCAGAAGACACTGCCCATGGAGAGTATTCAACTGATTGGGCCTCTCAGGGAACAACTTCTTATAAAATGGAAGTGACACATGAGGGTTCGGGACACTTTACCTTTGGAACTGGGGTCTTTGATTCTGAGCCAATTGGATTTTTTTCAATTGATGCGAAGTCAGAAAGCAATATGCGCCTAGAAATAAAGGCTGTAGACTTTGTAGGTGTGGAGCATGCTTTAGGCCATATAGATTTGATTGCTGGCGAGGAGCAGTTAGATGTATCCTTTGTTAACCCAATAATAGAGGTACGCAAAATATACTTAGTTCCATCAAATTACGACACTGGCACACATACTATCTATGTGGATAATTTACAAGTTCTAGATGATGGAGGAATCTCACTTTGGGATGGCTTTGAAAAACATTTTTACTGGAATGGTTCTGCCGATGCTGATAATCCCGATTTTTTGACTGCTCGTTCTGATGATATCACCCATAGCTCCTTCTCTCCGAAGAATAATAGTACTGCATCACTTGTGATGGAATGGAATAGTACTGTAGATAGTACATCAAACTTCGCCCAAATTCAGGTTCAGGATATAGATGTTGACTTAAGTGATTACTACTATTTTCGATTTGATGCTTTTAGACCTACTAGCACGGAGAATGTCGAACTCTACATCTTTCTTTATGATGGAGAGAAAGGAGCTGGCACTAACTTCATTAGAATAAATGAGCCGGATCGGTGGGGTACTTACACTGTATTGTTAGGGGAATCGATAGATCTTCAGTCGATAAAGGAGCTTAAATTTGTTGTTCCCAACACAGATTCGACCCAGTTTTCTTCAGGGAAGATACTAATAGATAATTTACAAATTGGAGGTTTCACGCCAAATAATCATATCGCGGACTTAAATACCTATGGGACTCCTCATTTATTATCCGATTTCACTAGAAGTCTGGAGGAAAATCAATTCTATGGTATAGGAGGGATAGGAGCTAGCATTGATTCCTCTATTGATCAAGAGACCGACTATGAGGAGCATTATACTGAGCCATCCCTGCGATTAAATTACGACCTCAACTCTAGTGATGGATTCGTTTTTTTCTTTAATACCTTAGCTCTGAATAGTCAAAAAGATAAATTAGCACTGTATGTAAAAGGCGGTGAAGCTAACCCGCAGCGCATGAAAGTTGAATTTCATGATAGCAACTGGACGAAATCAGGATACTCAGAGGGCAGCGCATTTGCCATTATAAGTGGGATCTCGTCCGTAGAATGGAAACAATGGATAATTCCAATTGAAGTAGATAGTTTGACGGTAATGGGAAGCTTCGACCCTTCAGATATCACGGAGGTAGTCCTTTCTCTAGATTACAGAACGGCCGATGATGAAGCTAAGAGCGGTACAGTGTTTATCGACGATATTTATTTTGTGGATAAATCAGATGTACTCCTCCCTTTTCCAGGTATCTGTATCCCAGAAACGCAAGCTAGAAATATTCAAACACTTGGGGTTCCTTATCTACTTGACGATTTCGACGGAAGAGTACTCGATGAAAATGGAAAAGTTAGGAATCAGGGTTTTAATGAGTTTTTTGGCTTAGCAAGTATTGGCTACGACACAGCTCGATGGAAGGATTTGGCGATCGGCACTATTTCTTCAGTTGAAGAAGATGATTTCGCTCACTCAGATCCATACTCTTATAAAATTGAATACTCCTTTGATACCGATTCGGTTCAACAATTTGTATTCTACTTCAATACTTTGGCACCTGGTGGTTCTTCTAATGTTCAAAGAGATTTTTCTTTTCTTGAATACTTTTCACTATGGTTACGAGGACATCCTGAAGGCAACCCCGGATCAGTTATAGTAGAATTCCACGATGATACTTGGCAAAGTTCAAATTTCACCAATGGGAAGGCAGCATGCACCTTATTAGGGATTGATCGAGAATCTTGGAAACAATGGATCATACCAATTAAAAGAGATAGCCTAGTGATAACTGGGGAGATCGACTTTAGAAGAATAACGGAAGTTGTTATTTCTTATGATTATTCAAGAGTGAAGGACAAATCCGGTATTTTATATCTAGACGATTTGAGTTTTATCGATCGTGACGAAAAATATATTGCTGAAAGTGATTTCAAGAAAGAGGAGTTTCTAGAATTGGTTTCAAAGAGGACGTTTCAGTACTTTTTGGATGCTGTTGATGATGATACTGGCCTGGTATTAGATAGAGCGCATTTCACAGATTTAGCTACTGTCGCTGGAGTTGGATTTGGATTGACGGCCATGATAATTGGCGCAGAACGAGGATGGGTTTCATTGCCCTTTGCAGAGGAATATACCCTAAAGGTCTTAAGTGGCTTGCTTAGTACTCCGCAAGGCCCAGAAGCTACGGGGACTAGCGGCTATAAAGGGTTTTTCTATCACTTTTTGGATGCGAGAACGGGCCTTAGGAAGGATACCACCGTTGAGCTATCAATTGTCGATACCGGACTATTACTTGCAGGTGCCATCACAGTAAGAGAGTATTTTTCCTGGAATTCAGAAATTCGATCAAAGGTAGATTCCCTATATGATCGAATAGATTGGCCTTGGTATCTGGATACCATAAATTCAGATAATTTCAACCAGTTCTATCTTGGATGGAGCCCAGAAAATGGATTCGTCGGGCATTGGGACTTTGCTACGGACGAAGTGATCCTTATCAATTTGTTGGCAATTGGATCACCCTCCCATCCTGTTTCTACCGATGTTTTTTATGCTTGGCAACGTGAAATGGGGACCTACCAGGAATATTCTTTTTACCAGTCATTTTTTGGGGCCATGTTCCAATATTTCTTTGCGAATTGCTGGTACGACCTGTACAGCAAAGAAGATGCTATGCAAGTTAATTGGTGGGCGAACTCTGTAAGAGCAGGCTTGGCTAACCGTGCATTTTGTATCCAGGGTGAAGATGGATTGGGACGTACTAATGTATCTACGTTTCATGAAAACAGTTGGGGATTATCATCTGTAGAAGCAATTACTGCGGGTATAGATACTTGTTACTTCGGTGATAATGGAGCTCTTCCAAACGGTTTTTTTGATAGAGCACCCCATAGAGTAAGTGAGCAAGTAGATGGCACAGTACCAGCTTATGGAGGCCTCAGTATGATAGGTTTTTCTGATAAACCAGAAGGAATTCCGGTTCAATACATACTTGACATGATGCAGAATTATTATCAAAACACCCAGCTTTGGACTGGCTGGTATGGATTTAGAGATGCATACACCGATGCAGACATGGAATTAAAACAATATGAGAACAAGGAGGTGATCTCTCGATTTCCGATTTACAAATCCTCATATTTTGCAATTGACCAGGGCCCCATCCTAATTATGATCGAGAATTATCGATCTCAGTTGATAAGGAAGACATTTATGAATAATCCAACTGTGCAGTCAGCAATGAATCAGGTATTTACAATCGCAAGTAATAATAATGTTAACAGTAAAATTCCGCTACTCAAATTTCATCAGAATACTCCAAACCCTTTTAGCAGGGATACAGAGTTTATCTATGAGATTTCTTCAGCTGGACATATTAGAATTGACGTATACAATATTTTAGGACAAAAGATTAAAAACCTAGTGGATGAAGTAAAGGCTAGTGGTTTACATAGGGTTCGGTGGAATGGAAAAAACACTAATGGAACTCAAGCTCTAAACGGTGCCTACTTCTGCCAAATAGAATTAGAAAATGCTAGGATTACTCGTAAAGTGCTTTTGATGAAATAAAATGGGGATCGTTTAGTTTGAGATAACCTTTACCTAATAAACAGTCTGACTAACAGCACTAAATTGAATTATGGCAAAATGAATCCTTCTGATTCGATGTCGATAATGAAACTTATGTTGACTTTTTACACAGAAGAACAAGGTCCGTTTTGTTGCAATAACCGCAATTCAAAGAGTTAATCTCCGGTGCTGTAATGCGGATGTCTTTTCTCAGCTATTGTGTAAAAACCCTTTACTATTTGTGGCGAGCGGAGCTGGTCCTAGATTAGGGTTACTTGGAGCATCCTGAATTTATAGATACCTATTGATTTGATATCTAAATTTTCCTGTACAGTTTGAAATAAGATTGGAGGCCTCCTTCCAGTCCTTACGAAGCTTCATAGATTTTCAATCCCCTTTACATCATAAACTACACATATCAGAAAATGAAAAAGAGAATACCCTTTTTCCTAATCGTTGCTATATGGGTTTGGCTGCTTAATACTTGTAACCCAGGTCGCCATAAGGGCCTAAATTGGCAAACTTTAGACCTAAAAAGTCTAACAGATTTACGGTCTGAAATTGATCGATTACAAAATACTCCTATAATGATCACGGGGAGAGTAAGTTACGCATTCTATACCAACGTTTTTGGAGGTGGCTTTTATTGTCTTGTAGATTCTGCTGGAACGGAAGCTCTGATTACTACAAGACATAAAGTTCCTCCTGCGCTAGATGAAAACGTAACCACAATTGTGGTGCCCAAGGTCATCCTCAAAATCAACAATATCCTGGGAGTTGCAAATGCAGAACTTAAAAGGATAGAGATTAAGCCCTAATCTTTTAATGGGCTGATTTATATTGCTTCATGCCGTAGATGTCGATTTGTATTAAGTAAAATTAGTGCAATATGAGAATTATTACCCCATAATAACTGGGTATTCGATCGTTCTAAGATCTGATCCCACCTTTATTAGTCATTGGCCTGGGAAAGGGTGGGGTTTAGTTCGGTAAATGATCACTAAGTATTGATTCTCTTCTTAGAAGATATTTAGAAGTAGTCATATACTACATTCTATTGGTAGGGTAACAGAATTTATACAAGTAGGCCAATAAGTGGGTCCGTAATAATTCTAGAAAGCTGCCGTATAACTCGCTTCTTATCGCCATGATATTTAGGATACTCTTGCTTTGATTCTGTACTAGTTGTGAGAGTCCAGCTAACTTCAAATGGGACTAAGGAACAATTTACTTTAACACAATTGCCTAAATTCAAGTCTCAAGTAGTTTAAGTTGATCAGATGTACTAACATTTTATTGATATATACATGTGTAAGTGAAAGATTTTTTCACTTGCAAAGTATAATCATGTCTAATTCCATATTTGAAGGTACTAAGATTGATCATTTTTCTTTATTCTCTGAAGATGAGAATCATAATCTGCATATATACCTCCAGACTGTCTTACAGCCTGTAGAAGGCCAGCTTATAGAGGTTGTGGTTAAGCACTCGAGGCATAGTAGGAAGCGAGCCTCGCAGCGTTCATTAACGGCAGCGGTGATTCTTAATGTTCTATTGCATGGGACCACATTTTTTCGACAGGGTATGACCTTTTATGCGGTAAAACAGAAGGACTTACCTAAATCTCTACCACATAGAATAGCAGAAAAAGTTAGGAATGTTGTTGTTGTGCTTGGTCACAATGCTAAGAATATCGTGACTTGCTATTATACCAAAAATGCCTTTCGATATTTGAAGCGCAAGAGCAAGGAGTTGAAGTAGTGGCGTTGCAGCTAGCTACATCTCTTGAAGTAAGTCTTTTAAGTTGAGGTAAGTCATGGAGATTATGGGGATAGCGTCACGATCCCAGGTTTGCGGACTTCGTTTGATTAATTTGGCACATCGGTTCAGTGCGGAGCTGATCGTTTGGGCAGTTCGGGAGAAGAATTTGTCTTCTGTTTTTGCTATGAGTTGGGGAAGCTTATTATAGTAGCTTCCTTTTTCCTTCAGGAATCCCTGAAATTCCATGGCCAGGGCAACCGATTGGCCATCTTGTATTCTGTTGAAGTGTAATTGTAGAAACTCCAGATCACTTTTGATCACTTGGTGTTGAAAAGCAACAAAATCTCTGAACTCCTCCTCAAGAAAGACGATATGCTCTTGTACATAGGATGCATCTGCGGGTTGGGGGCACAAGGATAGGTATTGTTGATATGCTTCGATGGCGCTTCTATATAGATCATTGGCTTCATAGGTTAGAGCGAGGTTGTATACCCCGTGGCAATCCATTGGATGCTGTTCAACGAACTGTCGGCAGGAAGTTTGTGCTTGTTTGAAATCTTCGGATTGGATCTTTTCGACAGCAGATTGGAAGAAAGCGTTTGCCTGTGGTGATAGATTAGTCAAATAAGGGGCCCTCTTGGGGCGATATTTTCTATTGAATTTACGAAATGCTCTGGTAAGCTGGGTTTGGTTTTGGGCATTAAGATATTTTCCACCAGATAATTGAGAAAGGTACTGTAAATCTCTTTCCGCAGCTGATCCTGGCGGGATATTAAAGCCTACCGTGTAGTACTTGACAGCCACAGATTGATTGCTACCTCCCCCACACTGTGCGGTGGATATTGTATAGGGAGTGGTTTGTAAGGGAGCATTATGATAGACCCCATTAGGACGTATAGCACCGCATGTACCCTGGCCATCGCTAAGTAGGATCAATTTTCCTTCCTGTTGGCCATTCTGTATTAGTCGAGTAGCGAGTTTACATTCAGCGGCTCGGATGGCTTTGCCCAGGGGGGTGCCTCCACCTGCGTATAGGTTGTTAACACTTGTGGCTGCCGCCTGCAGGTCGGTGCTGAAAGGAAAGATCTCGGTCGTGGGGTCTTCCCGACAGGCCCCTTCGAAGCCATAAATGGCCACTTCATTGGTAAAGCCCTGATTATTCCTCTTCATGTTAGCTAAGGTAGTCCTACTGGCATTTTTAGCCTGATCTATCTTAGGAATAGTACCTCCACCATTTTGTTGCATACTACCTGAAAGATCAAACAGAAATAACGTAGATAGCCGATTACCACAGTTGATATCTAATTCTTTACGGACAGCCTCTTTGAGATTATCATTAACGCCGCCCCAAACAAGCTCTACTGAAAGGCTATTGGCATTCATAAAAGCGAACAAGGCATTTCTATTTACCCCAATACCGACGGTGTACACTTTAACCTCAGTACCAACTTTAACTATATATCGCACCACCTTTCCTCGATGCAGTAGATGATCCTTTTTAGTATAGTTGGTGATTGAATAAGGAGATGATCCCAGTTTAGTAACAATTGGGCCAAAGAACGGAAGGTCAATCCGCCCACAATCCTTGACAGGTGCAGTCCCTGCATCAGGAGCAGTATATCTACCTTGACTTTTCATTACCTCAAAGACCAGTTCTTCCGAGCAACAAGGATCGACGCTACTATCACAAATGGTTTCCAGGTGAGTATAGTGGTGATAATTAGGATCACGTGGATCGTATTGCTGAACGATATCAAGATGGTTCGGACAGATAGTTTCCAGCGTATTCAAGCGTCTTAAAGCCTTAATATAGTCATGCGGCCAGTCCAAAACTGATCTCTCTGGAATATGGATTTTATGAGACAGACTGTTTGCTACTTCTATAACAAAACTGATACAGTCCCTTTCCGTCAGTTGATAAGAAGAGTTGGCCCAACGGTTCCGAATCTGTAAGGCCCGTTCATATTCCTGCTGGTTGACCTGCACCGTTAAGCCATAGTCAGGCCGGGTTAAGAAGTCGCTTCTGATTTCTCCTGGAACTTCTCCAACCAGGAAGCCCTTTGCCAAGTCTACCCTCGATACCGGGTAGAAGCCCCAGATCCCATCCACTACTGTCTGTTGTCGTCCATTATCTTCCCTAAGGTAGGCAACGAAGGCATGACCAACAGGTCCGTCAGTGGTGGCATAAAAAGTCACAAATCTACGCTCCTGGCTACTGGATGGCAAACTGAAGCTGGTACAACAAAGAAATATCACGAAGGATAAAAATAGGAATCTAGACATAGTCGATTAAGTTTTAGGAGGAACCAGAATCGTGGAGAACAATGAGAATTTTTGGAACAAAAAAAAATCTAGCCCTACTCTGCCATCTACTTTCAGTGCATATGTTTCACGATGATCTCTGCTAGGTATCTAGGAACCAGAAGATCTAAGGCTTACCTTCCTAGTCCTGTGACTGCCTCGAGGTATTGCTGAGTATTCAAACGCAAGGTCTTCCAGTCCGAATCGACATAGACAGAACCAACTAACAAGCCTACTGCTCTGGCTCGTTTTTTTGCCTTAGGGTGGCTAGTGTAGATCGTATCGAGCAATTGTTTGGCTAGTGCCTGAGCCCCTGCCGCACCAAGTTTTTGTATCGGGTTTTGCCCAAAAGTTTGGATTCTTAGCCGGTCTGACTGCAAGGAAGTTATGAGCTGATCAGCCAGTTTGGTTTGGAAGGAGGAAGTAGCTGTCAACTGCTCCATTTTATTCCAAAATTTGGCTGCCTCCCTGATATCATACCCTGCTTGGTAGGCATAGAAAAGTCCGACTCTGTCGGCCTGCGCTTCCATTTTAGTTTGCGGTTTCATGATGTTAGAAACAGCTGCTGGAGTAAGTTGATTGGAAAAATCTACGAGAGTACTGGCTACATCAGGTGCGAGGTTAGGCGCCAATTGATAGAATTGAGACTTCAAAGAATTATCGAACAAGGTTTGTAGGAGCCCCTTCCCCTGGTTAATAATTTTGACATTTTCATATCGCTCTCGACCATGTTCGTGAGTAACATGAGCAATCTCGTGCCCTAATATCACTGCCAATTGTGCTTCATTTTCAACAATGTCTAGGAGGCCAGTGTGGATGAAGATCATACCATTGGGGAAGGCAAATGCGTTCGGAATAGGATCATTGATTACATAAAACCGGAAGCTCACTTCATCTCCTTCCTGTTGATCTGATCGCACATGCTCCGGGAGCAAGCGATTACCCACTTGGTTCACGTAGCCCTGCAATTGAATATCATTTGTAAGCGGATAGCTGTATTGTCCTACTTGGATCTCGCCATTATACAATCCCATAGCAGGATTATAGATTCCTGCCGGCACATTTTTGATCCTTTGTGTATTGTTGGTTAGGTTTTTATTTGCATCCGCAATGAGCTCTTTTTCTGGCTTAGAGAATGTATTTCGGCAAAGGGTTACTTTCTGGGCTTCGATAATCCCCATTTCATCCTGGATACCACGGACTTCCATATAGAACTCACCAGCAGGGAGTAACGGATGATCGAATTTGGGAATCATCAATCCAGCACAATCACATTTTCCTTTTCTCAACAGAGACTTATCACCTACAATTTGGGCATTTGGTGCCAATCTAACAGGATATCCATCCACAATGGCAAGATTGTCCTCAAGCAGACCTTCAAACAAGCCATTTACTTTGATCTTCCCATCAGCGGAAATGTCCGTATCGATACCAGTGGCCACGAAATCCTCACCGATCAATTCATAGGACATTTTAGCGATGGTCATGCCTTCTTCAATTTGATCTGGAGTAAGCTTTTTCTTCTTCAACCCGCGAAATTTCGTCTTACTTGTAATTTTAACATTCTGATTGGTCCCATGGACATTTACCACGATTGTTTCGAAAGGGGGCGCGAAAGCTTCTACATCAATGTCTTCGAAATATGCCTTTTGCCCGGAAAGTTGTGCTACTGCAAACAAATTCAGTACTAAGACAATGCTAAAGAGGGCAAAATATCTCGGGGCTTTCATGTATTGTATAGTTGCTGCCTGTTCTATACTCCTTCTTTTAGCAAAGCTTATATGGTGGTGGTTATTACCATTAATTAAGTGCCTTCTTCTTTGTTCTTTCATTTTTTTAATTGTTTTTGCCTTTGGTACTTACTTCATATTTAGATCATTAGAAAGTACTAAGCTGTTATAAAGAGGGGCAAGCAATAGCCTTCTTGTTTTTTACTTTGTAAATCAAACTCAATTCAGGGCCTCCCCTCAGATTGGAAGCTTTTCGTAGGCTGGATGTATTGAAGTCATAGCTTATGCCTAAGGTCATATCGCTAGAAATGTCTGCAGAAAGGAACATGATAATGGCATCATTTAAAATGGTCTTTCTTGGGGCGTTGGGACTGATCCTCTGACCTATTCCAAGTGCTACTTCTCTTTTTCTATTTCTGGCCCCTGCTGACCGGAAGTATCGCTTGTAAGCGATGGATGGTAAAAAGAACCAATGCGGACCTTGAGAGACGAATAGGAAGCGCAGATTATATGACCGCTTGCGACTGGAGTGGTCGTATCGGTTATGCAACAAAAGATTTCCTTGTATGCTAATCCTGCTTTTCAATTCGCTACGGTCAAGAGGGCTACCATCTTCACTTGGGAAGAAGGAAAAATCTTTACCAACCATGCTATTGTTAATACTCCCGCCAATAATCCATTCCGTTTGCTTACCTCGATTGTATAGGCTTATACCACCACCTAGATCCATAAACCCAGTACTTATTGCGGAATTAGCCCTCCAAGCTTCTCCTGTATCTGCTTGTGGATCGAAGCCCGTAACGGCATCAAATTGGGTGTCAAAGGTTAGGTCATCAATTCCAATGGAATAATTTCTCCATCCTATCTCAAAGGCACCACCCAGGTGAATTTCCTGACCTACTTCCAAGTGATAGCCTCCTGTAACCTTTGCCGCCAGGGCCTGATAGGAAGGGAAATCGACCTTCTGGGTGTAGAGCTGAGTACCAAGGGTCCAGAAGTCATTATCCATGATCACACGTCCATCATAGGATAGCAGATAGGTCTGGAAGGCCTGTTCATTGAAAAAGGAGTTGTTCCCAGTATTGAGCACGGAAGACCATTGGTTCCGATATTTTATGGCGATTCTATGTGATTCCTGATCCATTAATCCTGCGAAGGCCGGGTTATAGAAAATGGGAGTCAAGTTATACTGAGAAAAGTGGCCATCTTGCCCCCAAATCCCATTAGAAATAGTAAATAATAGTATCCATGAGCACAGTTTTTTCAATAGGTTAGTCATGTCTTCTGATTAGCGGATTAATAAGATTTTACCTTCAAATAGTCTGCTCTCTCGGTCTAGATAGCTGATCATCGCATAGTAAGTGTACACGCCTGGTTGTACATCTTGGCCGCCTCGAGTTGTACCATCCCAGCCATATTGTGGATCATTGGGTGGAACCTTGAGTTGCTCAAAAAGCAGCTGACCAAATTGATCAAAAATGCGAAATTCATCGATTTGTAATACCCCTGGATTAATTGATCGAATTCTGAAGATTTCATTACTGCCATCACCGTTAGGAGAGAAAGCATTTGGAATAAAGACGTTTCTGTCTTTGTCCACTTGAATGAAGATGTCATCGGAAGCCTGGCAGCCAAATTCATTATTTAGGAGTACCTGATAAAGCTGGTCGTTAAGTGGACGGACCAATGGCGCTTCTTGCTCCTCCGGATCAAGATCTAGAGCTGGCTCCCACTTGATGATTGGATTGGCTACATTATGGACAATTGGCAGGAAAAGGCTATCTCCCAAACTGATAATTGTATCTGCGGTTAGGATATCTACGAACGGCTTGGAAGGTTCAAGGAGTTCATAAGTATTTCGCCAACTGCATCCTTCACTATCCCGAATTTCGATTGAATAGGTTCCAGGAGAGAGGTTGTCAAATCTGAAATTTATACCTTGCAGTATTTGTCCAACAGGTTCTAAGGTAGCGAAGTATGGAGGTACACCTCCTACGGGATTCAGGGTAATGGAGCCATTTTTGTCTCCGAAGCAGATGATAGGTTTAAGCTGATCATTAGGTTCAATGGCTGAATTTTCTCTGACCTCCCAGACTTCCACTTCTTCACAGCCCAACTGATCAATGATGCTTATGGAATATTCTCCTGCAGCTACATTGAGTAGGTAAGGCTCGGTAGATCCATTGCTCCATTGGTAAGTATAAGGCGCTTCTCCTCCCTGGGCTGCAATTTCCAAATAACCATCACTTCCGGCAAAACAGCTGACGATCGCCTCATCAATTTTTTCTACCGCAATGGCAGGTGGTTCGAGGATGTCTATCGAGGTGCTGACACTGCAGCTATTCGCATCTCGAACACTAACCTTATAAGTACCTACGGGTAGTTCGCTGCGGTCAAGGCCAGGGAAGTTGTCGGACCAGTCCGTTTGATAGGGAGGTGCTCCGCTGGATATGTCAAGGTCTATCACTCCTGCTGCCTCTCCAAAGCAGGTATTGTGTTCGACTGCATAGGTGAGGGCTGGAGGTGCGTAAAATGTCAGTTCCCTGCCTAAGGTATCACTACAGCCACTCTGAGGATTAGTGACGATGAGCGACACCTTATAGGCTCCTGAAACGGTATAAACATGTGTGAATACACTATCGTAAAAAATGGTGCTATCTCCGGAAGACCAGCGATATTGCAATTCTGGCTTGATGAACTTTGCCGAGAAAGTGATTTCCTTGGGAATACAGCCGCTCGAATCCGATACTTCAAAACTGGCATCGGGCGTTTCTTCGATGATAATCTTTTGCTCGTAAGTAGCGGGGCAAATTCCTTCCCGATAGGCGATTAATCGGACTGTATATTCTCCGGGTTCCTCATATCGATGTAAAGGATTAATCGCATTGGAATTATTCTCATCTCCAAAATCCCAAAAATAGCTATCTGCCCTTTCAGAAGTATTGACGAATTGTATCTCAGTTGGGTGACAATCCCTGCTACGTTCGGCTTCAAATTGCGGCATGGGAAGGGCTCTGACATATACACTCAAGTCGGCGGTATCTTTGCAACCTAACTCATCTCCAACGATCAGACTCAGGTTTTGCAGACCCTCCGAATCATAAACAATGCTTGTTTCACAAGCTGTAGCAAAGGGGGTGTTATTGGAAATCCAGAGGCAGTCCGTAAGGTCAACCTGTGGGGTATGGCGCAGTGCCAGGGCAGTACCTGCGCAAACGGAATCCGTATCTATGATTGGGACGGCTCCAGGAGGAGCTTTCAGGTCTATAATTTGGCTACTAGAAGCTGTACACCCAAATTGGTTTTCAGCTTCGAGGGTGATTCTTGTTGCTCCAGCTTGAGTGAAGTGAAAGCTAGGGGCTCGCAAATTGGATCGTAGGCTATCGCCTTGGTACCACCGGAAGATATTGGAATCTGTGGTGTAGTTGTCAAACGTAATAGGTTGATTAATGCAGGCTTCATTGGGTATCTCGAAGTCAGGATCAGGGCTTGGATTTACCTCAATTAGCATTGAATCGGAATCATAGCCACAGCCAAAGGCCTGAATCTTTACCATATAATCTCGAGCTTCTGTGAATACATGGCAAGGGTTGAATGCCGTACTGCTATTGCCATCACCGAAGTCGTAACGAACATCTACATTGAAGGTGGAAAGGTTTTCAAAGCAAATTTCTTCTCCAACACAGATAGCTGTTTCTTCGGTGAAAAAGAAAGCCGTTACATCCGTGGGGGCAATCTCAATTTCACGGATCAAGGTATCCGCATTACATTCATTCTCCACGATCAGTAAAATGGGTTGCCTATAGGAGATATCAGTTAGGAAGGCTATTTCAAGTGGAAGACTGTCTGTGGAGGTAGTGCCATTTCCGTAATCCCAGAAATAACGATCGGGTGTGCCGTAGGAGGTGTTGACAAGCTCGATCGGTTCGCCGGAGCAAAAGCTGGCTTTCCGCGGGCCGAAGCGCGCGCGGGCCGGTGCTTTTACGCGCACCGAGTCCAAGGCACGACTGGCTCCACAGCCATTAGCCACTCGCAATTCGATATAGTAGGTGGTATCCGCGATTCCCGGAAGGTAGGTAATGGTTCCTGGCTGTGCCAAGGCAGAAGTTTCACCATTTCCATAGTTCCATTGATAGTCTAGGAGAGCTCCCTCACTAATGTTAGTAATATCAACTGGTAGAGGTCCACAGTCTTCCCGGGGACTCAAAGTGAAATCTACGATGGGGGGTGGTTCGTTATTGAAAATTTGGGTGCTAAGGATATTGATACATACAGGTTCATTGGTCTCTGGATGCAAACTGGAGGCGGTCAGTGTGATATCATAGTGGCCGGCAGTGTTATAAATATTGGTCACCACTTGCCCTGACATAGTATCCCCATCTCCAAACTCCCACTCCCATCTACTGGCATTGGAATCACTCGCAGCCATCGAAATGGGCTGATCAATACAGCCGATTGAATCGACGACGAGGCTCGGCTGCGGTAGACTATCGACGAAAATTGTCATCTGATCAGAATTACATCCAGCAGGAAGGGAAGGAACGGTGTAGGTAAAAGTATTGGTCCCTGGATTCAACAGAGAAATATCTACCATATCATTATCCCCTAATCCCGGACCGCTCCATTGGCCGCCTCTTGGTATCCCATCCGCCAACCGAATGGACGTCATAGTTTCACATACATACAAATCCTCCTTGGCATTGATCGTCCCGCTTTCGACAAAGGTGATATTGACACAAGCTTGGCTTTCGCAAGGAGTGCCAGCCTGTATGGTGTAACAATACTCAATCGTACTGCCAGAGACTTGCGTCAAATCAATTACTCCAGTCTGACGATTGATTCCTGGACCTTCCCATGTACCACCGGCAGGTTGGGCGGGAAGCCTTAAGCTGGTGCTACCTCCTAGACAGAGCGTAGTGTCCGAAATGGTCTGCGCGACTACCAGATCATCAATGCTTAGGTAGATCTTTCGTTTCGTTTGACAACCAGCAGGGCTGGTGTAGGTCAAATCAATCGTATCAACTCCTGCTCGCCCAAATTCTGTCGGATGGTAGAAGCCATTCACCTCATCCACGACTCCTTCTCCCGTCCAGGAAAAAGTACCTCCGTCCGGTACGACGCTAAGCTGAGTAAGTTCTTGTAAACGGATGGCGGCATTGACGAAGCAGGTCGCTGTGCTATCTAACAATGATAGAGTGGGCGTAGGATGAACAATGATGGTTTTTAAGCGCTCCACAGTACAGCCAGTACCAGGATCCGTGTAAATATAGGTGAGTTCATGCCTCGCATCTCCCGCTTCAGTCGTATTGAAAATGCCGGCAGGATCGGTGATTCCTGGACCTTCCCAGGTACCTCCAGTTGGGACAGCGGTAAGTGTGAAATCTCCGTGATCCAGGCATAGTTCTTCTACAACTGGTCCAATATCGACAAATACTTCTTCTATCTGAATATTTAGTTGAACGGACCTTTCACAATCGCCAGAACCTAAAACATACTCCAGGGTATGAGCTCCTGCCAGTCCACTCAGGTCAAAGTAGTAATTGTCTCCTTCTTGAATGACCCTTTCGTGGTTCCAGGCCCCACCTGGTGGGCTGGTTTGGAGCAGCAGTCGACTGTCAGTAGAACAGATGCTAGTATCTTGGGAAGGACTGACCAGGCTTGGAGTGGTAGGAGAGAAAACCCGGAAAGAAATTTCTTTGACCAAATCGCCACACAAATCAGGAAGAATTGCCTCCACCACATAGGGCGTAGCTTTGGCCTCCAAGGTTACGGGAAATCCACCATCTGGCACTCGATCCCCGTCAATGTAGTATTTGGCATTTGGATTAAATGGGCTGGGCGTATAGCTTAGAGAAAGGCATTCATCCTCCTGCTGGTCGAGTATAAGGCTGCTTGAGTCCAGGACGTCTACTTCGAAGGAGGCAGTACTGGGGGTATTACATCCATTGTCTACTTCCAGGGTGATGGTGTAAAAGCCAGCTTCATCAAAAGTCAACCTGGCGGTGTCATTGCTCGTTTCTCCATTCCATTGGAAGCCGCGATCGAGGTTGACCGTCCAACGAAAGCGCGTAGAAGCCTCCGAATCGTCCCCATTTAGCCGGATTTTTCCCCCTTCTCCCAGACACACACGATAAATACCATTGTCAAAGCTGATGCTACCAGAGTCCAGGGTCGGCCGAGCGATCGCCAGTGGATTTACTTGTATATCTTTAGTAACACTCTCTTTGCCACAATTATTTTGGGCAATCATAGTAAGTGGAATTTGTCCTTCACTTGAGAAAGTGTGATTAATATCCTCCTGTTTGATAGAGTCTCCTTCAGGCAAGATCCAAGTGTAAGTCATGGAATCATCATTGCTGGGACAAGTACGATTAGAGAAGGAAATAGACTGATCCTTGCAGATGAACGCCGGATCATAACTGAAGTCTGGCCGTGGAGGCGTTTGGAAGGTAATTATCTTGGAGATATTTTCGAGGGGAGCGTTACTGTATTTGGCAAAAGCAGATACGGTAAAACAGAAGCCTTGTGTGGCCACACAACTAGCATTGTAATCACATTCTTCGAGAAAGCTTTGACCCGGAAAGGTATGGCTACGATCTAGAGATTCTCCAGGCAAGATAGTAACATCAGGAGAACCATCACCCCACCGAAGTATAACTTCGGTCAATATCAGGTCGGGGTTGGGTTTAATCTGGATATTGACTAAGCTATCCTTAGCACATCTTTCTTCTGCTCCATTAGTGACGGTGAAACTTAAGGTTTGTCCCTGCTGGGCTAGCAAGTTGAGATTGCCCCACAGTAAGAATAGTAGGGACAATAGGATTTGTATACTAATATTATCATTAGTATTGCTTTTCATGAGCTACAAGTTTTGATCTTATCTTATGGAAGGAAAATTTGCTATTCGACTTTGTCAGCTAATACCGTCTTGGGCCCTCCAATAATCTGTTTTTTACCTTGATGGATCAATAGTTTCCGAAGTTTGAGTATCAATGGATATTTATTAGTGTATTAGTACGGCGCTATTCTATTTAAGTAACCCGATTTCCTCTACTGAGTGCAATGCCAGAAATAGACTTACTAGGGTAGATCAAATCATTTAAGGAACCTGAGTAAGTGCTATAAGTCACCTTTTCTCATTATCTCAAGTTAGCAGATGTAGCATGAAAACATATTGTTATTTCAACTACTGACTCCCATCTGATCACGAATAAAGTGATCATCTCTCACTCATAAAAGTGGTTCAATTGGTTAGATCTAGGTAAACAGAGCTAAAAGATTTTAGTTATAGCGCATGTACTCTGCTGACTTCCTGCTAACCAATGAACCCTTCAAAACATTTCCAGATGATGATTTTCTTGGGATCATGTTCTTATTACCGTTCAGGTGATATAATAGTTAGGACTTATCCAATATTATCCCACTTATTCGTCGATTGTTAAGTCTTTAAGTGGTTGTGTAATCCTAGGTTGATTGATTGAGTTTCGTTCTAAACAAGCACCTCCTGCTATCTACTCAAGTTGCGCCAAGTGTCAGCAGAAGATCGTTTTGTACTTTCCTTTCATCTATATATGTCTGCCACTATGAAAAGTTAGAAGAGTTTCGATTCTTTTTTTGAAATTTTTTCTTGAAAAGAAGAGGTTCTATACTTCAGAAAATTTAGCAATAGCAACAGTAGATGATGGGACTCCAACTCCAGCATTGTGACCACGCTACTCAATGATGGTGGTTTCTACAAAAAGCCAGGTGATAGTTAGCAAGTAGTTTCTGGCCCTTCTCTGAGTTATCTGAGTTTTGACCTGGAGATCCTTTCTTCCTAGTAGATATCTTTCAATGCAGGTACCGCTAAATTTCCCAATAATTAGATGATTTTAAGGGAAAAATCCTTACATTAAGAAGCCGGAGGAGGCACAACACCAACATAAAACAAACACGATGAAATTCCAGTTGATCACAACATGCTTGTGTCTCTTTATCTCTCAACATCAGCTCTCCAGTCAGGCACTTAAACTCTATCCACTTTTTCAAGAATTTCACTCAACAATCAACCCCGGAATGCTTGGGACAGAGCATTTTGACTACGGTACCAACCATCGTATAGATATAGGTCATCATCAACAAAAAATTGCTGAGATTCCCGCCGTTCAAACGTCAGTACTGAATTATACTGGTATCTTGACTTCTATTGGGAGTACTCGTTTTTTTGCTGGGGCCAATGTGTTATTAGAAGAAGTAGCGCCCACCAGGTTGTGGAAATACGAAGGCAAAATTGGCGTTGCTTTTGGCGGGTATGGCTTTAGAGAACTTTTGTCGTTCGGGATATCTTTCGGGCAATACCAGTTTTCAATAGAAACTTCAGATGCTCTAGTAGTCGATACAGATGATAATGCTATTGGGTCAGGTATTTCACAGTCCTCTGGACCAGATCTCGGTGTGGGCCTGTTTTATCTTAGAAGAATTACAGAAGGCGTTTTCCAAGAGGACCAGTATTACTTTGGTTTATCTCTTTCTCAAATATTCACACCCGATTTTTCGAGTAGCATTGAATCTGGCAGGTCTATATCTAGATTTCAGGGGGGGAATTACTTCATAACTGCTGGATTTAACAAATTTCTAGATGATGGGCTTAGTTTTCATCCTTTAGTTTGGATTATAAATCGTGTTGGTAAAGGGCGAAGAGTGACAGAAATAATGGGGAAAGTTGGAATGCAATACAAGCCAGTATCTTTAGCAATTGGATATGGGCATAATAATGCGTTGATATTTGAACTGGAATTTGGGTTAAATACCGGGACAATGCCTATTCGCCTTGGATTGAATTGGTCAAACAATCTGTTGGGGTCAACCAATATGAATGGTACTGCTGAAACAGGTGCCTTACGAGGTTCACTGATAGTGCCGTGGGGAGGAAACCAGTGACGGAAAAGACTGGCAGGGGCAGTTTCACCTGATCAGCGTTATTGTACCTCCTTTTGGAGGGCGATCATCTAGTAACCATTGAAAAAAGTAAGTCCCTACAGGCAATTCTTCTCCATTCATATTACGGCCGTCCCATTCATTTTGGTACGGTTTAGCTCGATATACCATAGCTCCACAACGATCCCACACGATTAACTCATTGGTGCTGTAGTCAGCAGGGTGATCTCTCAGGACTGGGATTACAAATTGATCATTGGCTGAGTCGCCATTCGGGGAGAATAGGTTAGGGATAAAGATGCTATTTGATTGGTCCATTCGTAGAGAAATGGTAACTTCTGCAGTACTGCAAAGGTCCAAAGTAGCGCAATCAGGACTACATAGGCGGTAAGTTAGTTTCTCGAAGCCAGACCCTGTATATTTAGGTGGGGGAGCATAGACAATGATGGTGTCTTGTACAACCCTCCATTCACCATGCTGAGGAGGACTAATGATTTCAATCTTAGGGTTCTTGATGAAAGAAAAGGAGTCATTCTCTAGGACGTTCAGCCACTGAGGTTGGCTGTCGTAGAAAGTAATACTATCGGGCTTGATCTTAGGGGCATTTGCCTCAGCGATCGTAATCGACTTGGTGAAGGAGTATTTCTCGCAGAATTGATCAAATCCTAAAGTGACCAGATAGGTTCCTGGCGCAGAAAATTGATGGTAGGGAGTTCTTGTCTTAGCGTAATTATCAAGGCCCGAATCAGGGTCTCCAAAATCCCAGAAGAAATCAGTTTCAGTTTCCATCATGCATCCATTTACACTAAAGCTGGCAGATAGATCTTCGTCACACATAAATTCCGGCACAACGATCTCCGCATCTCTACTTGAATAAACCAGGACAGGTTTGAAGGCGGAGCTATAAAGGTTTGGGCATGTTACATCGACTACCTCAAGTTGCAAGAGAAAAGTAATAGCTTGGTTTGGAAGCAAGCAAGTATCCAGGGTCTCCAAACGATATCTATGTTTTACATCAGCATTACTATCAAGCGTGTCGATATGTCCATCACCCCAATGCCAGATGTACTTAGAGTTAGGTTTATTGCCTGTCACTTCTATGACTTGGATACTGTCACCACTACAAATGTCATTGAAGGGTAATGAATAGCCTGCCGCTGGTCGGTAATTCCCATCGCATTGGGCACAAAGATGGAGGGAAAAAGTCAGCAAAACCATGAATGAAGTGAGTTTCTGCATAATCATCATTGGTCTTTTCTAATCTGATACAGAATTAGATTCCTATGTTCTTCAGGAATAATACCTTCCGGTGTTTGAGAGTATAATTGGTATTCTACAGGAACTAGTACTGGGACTCTAACTTCCAAGAACCTTTCGAGCTCTTTCAGTGTAATATAGCCATTATTGTCCTTATCCGCCTGGTTTATACCAGTACTAGTGTGAAAAGAATTCCCTGTGAACGCATCCAGAATAGCCTGTGTGAATATTCCGTTTTTTTCTGCTTCTGATTCAAACGAGTATTCGCCAGAGCGACAAGACAAGAGGAAACTCATCGAAGAATAGCGATCATCATCGTTTGGAATGGTCCATCCCGTATAGACGCTTTTTTCTAGCGGCAAATTTCCCCGTTTCCTTTGGCAGGCGTCCAAGATTACCAGTTTTTTACAGGGTAAAGCCACAAACTGATCAAGTAAGTACTTCTCAAGGTCAACTTCACTAAGTGGATCATTAGGGCGGTCAGGATCAAGGCTCCCTTTTAGAATCAGATCATCACCTTCGATAAAAGCATGAGTAGAAAAGTAAAGTACACAGAGATCATTTGATTTCACCTTCTTAGACCAGGATTGGGTATGTTCATACACAGAATTTATTATTTCAAGGCCACCTGTCTCTTGCGGAGAAACAAAAGCTTCGACAAAAACACTATCAAAATGCAGTCCTTTTTGTTGATTAAGGAGACTGGAAAAATTCCGTGCATCTTTGGTGGTGTACGACAGGTCCTTGAAAGTCATTCCGTAAGCTAGGACATATAGGTTAGGCTTCGGGTCATAATAGATAGTTTTACATGTATCTACAATTATGTTATTTAGAGCAACTTGGATTTTGAAGTGGTTGGCTCCAGGTTCTAGATCTACTATCTGCGAGCCCTTGAAGGTGTTTGGGTCCTTGCCTGGCAAGGGGACAATATCTGTTTTCAAATTATTCCCGCTAGTGGACTTCTTGATTTCTTCGTCCTCCTGATAGAACCTAGTCTGATTCCCAGAGATTGATTCATTAGACTGAACCTTATAGACAAGTTGAATCCGAGCTACATCGCTTGTGTCTCCATGAGCATGTGAATCTAACCAATTGATATTCACGAAAGTTCGCGAATGGTCCACAGTCATTTTTTCTGTATACGCTTCTCGATGAACATCGTCTTCTAGTGTCCAATTAATTTCAAAACTAGGGGCGGTGACCTGGTACTGATCTTTAAATGTTAAATTGACCTGGATTCGTGTTGATCCGAATGGGGCAATGGAGTTTAGGTAAAGGATAGTATCCTGAGAGGTAATTCCTTCAGGTAAAGTCATTGACAACTTTGGGTTAACAATAGTATCCTCTCCAAAATTCTTCAATTCCCAGCTAATTGTCATGGTATCGTTCTTCTGCCTTGTTTCCGGTTTCGAGGGTATCATTGCTTTCAATTCAGGATAGTAAAAGCTATTTACATTGAACAACTGAACGTTGAACTCTTCTTTTTCCTGATTCAGTAGTGTGAATCTATACCATATTTCTCTATTAACGGAGATCTTACCATTGGGTACTTCGAAAGGAACCTTGATGCTTTTAGATGGGGGGATTGGGTCAATAGTTTTGGATCCAACTGGTTTACCGTCAAGGGCTTGCACTTGAAGGTGCAGCGTAGTAGAAGGCTTCTCCCCACAGTTTCTGAGAAAGGCTATGAAGTCTGAATCATCATCTGGTTGAGCTAGAATAGCTGAGCTTACGAGGATAATTGAATCTATCACAACTCTTGCAGGTTTTTTCAAGTCTTGTATACGCAGTAAAGCTAGCTCTGCCTGTGGAATCCCGTGCATTTCCTGACTGGCCAAAACTAGGAATTCACCGAAATTCCAAGGTATTAGTTTTAAGCCAGTACTAGTATGATATTTATCTCCAGTACAAAGGGAGAAGTCAGTTTCAGCATCATCCTTGAAGTTGAGGGATCGTTTTAACCAAATCTGTGAACGATGAGCGCCTTTAGGAAAGTAAGATCCCAAAAGCAGATAGCTGGAATCAGTGAGGCTGAAGATACTGCTAAGGTGATTGCGATCTCGGCTCCCTACTTCTAGCATGGAATGGTCATCTAAATCCAAAGGATCAAGCTTTAGGATTTGCCCAGATTGTCTGCCCCTGGTATTATTAGCTGGGAGCAATAAAGTTCCATTGATACCTTCCACAATGTCCTTGGATTGCCAGTTTTGTGTAGCTAGGCTATCCACGAAAGTCCAGGATTTTTCTCCTGAGGGAGCCAATTTCCAGATCATAGACTCATGGCTGTGCTGCTCAGTGGTTATTAGGACAAGATTGTTTTCCACGGTTTTGCAGATCGATTCAGCTCGTAGCCCAGGACGTTTGAGGCTTTCGAAATCTTGCTTAAGTACAATTCCATCTCGATTTAAGCACCTGAAAAACAGCGTATCTGCAGCGCTACCAATGGCTAAATGTTTACCTGTCTCCAGTTGAATAATATCAGTAAACTGGGAGTTATCTTGTTGTTCCAAGAATTGCCAACAGATTTCTCCTTTTGTATTTATGCAGATAATCCACCCCTGCCCATCCATTCCATGCTTCATGTTAGCTTTGCCAGCCAAGAGAAAGTGATCTTCATCTAAGCGGGAAATAGCTGAAAAATGACCAGCCTTTAGCTCAGAAGCTATATTCTGCCGAACAAGTTTTCCAGAATTATCGAAAATGAAGTAAGCCCCTTGAGGCTGATCCACTGTACCTGCCGAACCTGCTATCAATACTAAGTTGCTATCAATCGGTAGGGCATCGTAGAATATCGGGTTCTCCGTTCGAATGGAATCAATTTGCCAATGGGCAAGGTTCTGGGCTTTCAAATTCCCACATATGAACTTGCCAGTGATTAGCGTAAGTACGAACCAATAGAATTTAGAAGACATTTAATCTGGGGTACTAATTTTTATGATTAGAGGAATAATGCCATTGAAATTCTCAACTTCAAAACCACAATTATTTGAGCCTAAGCTATATCCTATTGTTGAAAAAGGAAGTAGATCTTTGTTGAAAACCTTCACGAGCCTCTTCTGTACTGAACCCTGGACTTGAGTTAGCTCCTCTATTTTCGTCTCGATATCTTCAATAGGAAACGGGGAAAACAAGAAGCAAAGGGTTTCCGTGCCCTTTTTATTCAATTTTAGACTTCCCCACCTGTAAGGAACATAAATAAGTTTGCTTTGGGTTACCTCCGGTCTAATGATGATATTCTCTAGTTTGTCTTTGATAGTATCAGGCCGATGGCATTTGATTACACCATCAGGTTCGATAGATAGTAAATATAAATAGCCATGCTTAGGACTGATTTCTAACCTTAATTGGAATTGGCTTCCAGGCCTCAACTTTCGGTTGATTTCGTAATAGCTATTATCACGAAAAAACCAAGAAATGGAGGCATCTATCAATTTTCTAAATCTAAAAGAATACAACTGGAAGGAAGTAAGTGCTGCGTTCACACTATGCTGTTCAAGCACATAGGCAAAATCAATCATTTTCAAGAATGTAGAGAGGGATATCCTAGCAAAACCCTTATCCCCCCAGCTATCTACTCCCCAGCTATTCATCAGTTCAATGTACTCCAACTTAGCATCATAACCATAGCCAATAATAACTACGGCATGGGTCTCGGTCGACATAGGCGAAAGATCCCGTTCATAACTCCAAATCTTGTCATCCTTTATTTCCTGAAATGCTCTTGGAAATCGGATACCTGCGATTACAGGATTCCTGCAATTTAGTGCATTCAGAAGAGTATCCCGTTTTTTCTCCTTTGACAGGTTCTCATCTGCAAACAGTTTGTTGTAGTTTCTAATTTTAAACTTAGATGCTTGAATTTCTGCAAATGCACTGGGAGGCCGACTACAGGGGGAGTTATACTGATCGAAGGTTGAATAAAGGCAGGAACCTTTATCCTTCATAAAATCTAGCACTTCTATAATTCCTACAGGATTTTTGCAATCGTTAGCTAGTTGGCTATGTACGTAAAGGGCAGATGTGGCTATCTTATTGATTGCCTCAGTTTCTTTAAGATTTTTTTTGATTGCTCGGGAAATAGTAAAAGCGCCGTAGGCAGCTGCCCAACTATTGCAGGTGCCAGTAAATCCTTGATCCCCTGGAGTCGGACAAAAAGCTCGTAGACTTACTGATTTTAACTTTTTGTCACCATCAGATGGGGGCAATGCATTCTCTGTTGATGGAACTGGCTGCTCGTCCCGAGAAAGCTCCAAGGCTAGGAGAAAACTATTTACCAAGCTCAGAAATAGACAAGTAAAAAGAAGCTTCCGACTCATTTTTTTCCCGCATTTTGTAATCTCTTCAATAAAGTATCTAATCCAGGGATCATTATTGAGTCTCGTTTTAATTCGAGCATTATGGGGGTGGCTTTATCAATCTTGCTTTGTCTGGCATAGATTAGGGCGAGATGCCACTTAGCTTGCGCTGTTATCGCTTGCTCTTCCTCCCCTAGCAGTTTATTGAATTCCCGCGCAGCAGCTTTAAACTTATTTTTTAGTAAGAAACTAGAAGCTAGATAAAGAGTAGCCGTAGGAGCCATTTCTCCTCGGTTCGCACGATCATCAATGTATTCTTGGAAAAAAAGTATTGCCTCCCTATAGTTCCCTTTTTCATATGAATCTAAAGCCGTAGCAAAGTTTCCCTCTTCGAAAAATGCCTGTTTCTCTAGTGGCACTAGATAGGGTTCTATTCCATACTTGTCCTTTTGTCTAGAGGATACTACAATTGTTAGGCCGATGACAACGGCCAGAATAGTTCCCCAAATCAATCCTTTTAGAAATATTGAGGGTAAAGAGGGACTAGAGGACGCAGGTCTTTTTGGGTTATTGGTGCTCTTCTGAGGTTCATCTACGGCTAAATCCAAATTTGAAAGGGCGCTTTTCACTTTTTCATTTACAAAAGCATAATCTCTTTCAGCAAAGAAACCCTGTACTTGCCGGTACCATTGAAATTCTTCCTTCAGGGATCTGTTTTTCTTTAGGCGAGCTTGAAAGTCCGTCTCTTGTTGCGGACTCATTTCACCCTGTAGATATTGTTGGATCGCTTCTAAATCTTTTACAGTAATTGTATAATCTTTCATTGCTCGGGTCTTTTAGAATCTAAAATCTCATTAGCTATTTTTCTAAGTTTTTTCATGCAGTAATGCATCTTAAACCTAAGATTATTATATGGTATTCCTTTCTCATGAGCAATTGCTTTAAGTTTCTCCTTGTTGAGGTGAGCTCTTTCGACTAATTCTTGACATGGTTTATCAAGCTTATCTAAGGCTTGGTATAATACTTGATGTAGAGTATCTTTATGGTGCTTGTTTTCGATTTCTTCCAGACTTATATCAGGTGCATTATGAGCATCTGGATTCCAGTGAGAGTGGCCTTCTTTTTTCTTTAGCCTGAGCTTTTCATGCCATACATTTCTGGCAATTTTTATAGCATAAGCCTTTAGATCATCACTTGGAGATATCTTTTTCTTTCTTAAGTTTAATAATACGCGAGTAAGTGTTTCTTGCAATACATCAAAAACATCATCCACTTGCCCATTATTCCTGCACACATGATGGTGAACAGCCTCGTTTATATGTAAAGCAAGCTTCTGAATTGCCATCTCCTCAACCCTTAGCAGGCCAGAAGATAAATCACTATTACCTTTCGGCATCCTTTTTTAATTCTATGATCAATTAGTCAAAAAGTTAGACTAGAAAGATATATTTTTTTGCATTTTGATCATTTTTTTCTGAATTTACTGTTCGACCTTCTTTATGCTACAAAAGGAAAATTCTATTCCATGCTTAAAGCGATCAATCATTGTTATTGTTGAAGGCAGTCGTGAGCAGGGTTAAGTGCCTTTGATTTTAAGGCTTAATAAATATAGCTATATCTTTTTATTTAAGGGATTAGATTACACTTTAAACATATTGAACTATGCTTTTGAAAAAAAGATCTCTAGTATTGCTCTCTGTGATGTTCGTTACATTCAGTCTTAGTGCTAGAAATTTTCTAGTTGAAGACAGTCTAGATTTAACATTTAATCTTGCTGTCCCTGTACCAGTCAAGGTTAATGCGACTGATGCAAAATTCTACGATAAAATCATAGTGGGATGGCAATCTTCGCAGGAAGGCTTGATTTACAGGGTCTTCACTTACGATAGAAATAATAACCTATTGCATACTACTGATTGGGAGCCCTGCAAGATGAATGTTTGTTCAAGGACGATCGGAAAGAACAAGACTCTAAAGCCCGGCGAACCGTATTATTTTGCTGTACAAGCTGCCATCAATTCCAAGTATAAGTCAGCAATTAGTAGCAAGGATCATGGCTCATTGAACTCCTATGCTGCCCCCAATTTAATAACAAAGAAAGTGGTAAAGGAAGCAGCAGAAAACCCAAAAGGCAAGAAGGAGTAAATGTACTTTACACTCTTTATGGCTAATGCGCCTGGTTTCAGGTTCCTACTCCTGTACAACAGTTTTCACTCAAGTTGTACAGGAGTGATTTATCGCTTTTGACTTGAAAGCTCTTTTTTTGTCCAATCCTGATTTCATATTCTAACATTTTGATCAATCCTACATATATACTTGCAGGGTTGATAGTGAGATCTCTGCTAACTCTTAGTTTGCTGGCTAGAGATGGAAGGTATATATGTAATTGGAGGCAGCACAAGTGAGAGATTAAGGACAGTTGCTCTGAGCATGTTTACAAACCTTTCCTTCCTTTGTGTAGGTGACAAGAGGGAGGCAATTATCTTTGTTTCTAACAATTTGTTTACGAAGACGTGTTGCGTTTTGAATCTAATAAAATATGTCGAAAAAGATAACTTCTAGGATATATGAGTTGGCCTTCCTTGATGCAAGGTAAACTATAAGTCTTGTAGCAAGAAAATGAGGCCTGGCGAGTCAAATTAGGGCCTACTAGTTACTAGACTCTATCCTTGACCATGGGGAGGACGTCAGGCCTCAGCAATCTCAGGATCTAGTAGGTTGAGCTTAGTCTTACAATCCCAGACTTAAGCTAGTATCTTGTCTTTTTATGAAGCAATGATAACTTCTCAGAGGTGAAAAATCAATTGTGGCATCAAGGTGATGGTTGTCGTCGCAATCGGGAGGAGTTAAATGATAAGACTTCAGGCATTCAATTGGTATTACTTCATATCCTTAGAAGAGCTTTGCTATCGTCATATAGGTACTATTCCTAAACTACACATACCAAAAAAATGAAAAGAATGGCAACACTAATCCTATTCCTAAGCGGATGGGTTTGGATGCTCAATACCTGTAGTGCAGGTGAGCACCAAGGAACTGACTTGAGGAACCTTAGAAAGACTTCGATTCCTGATATTAGGAAGCAAGCCAACCAGCTAGAAGGACAACTGGTTAGAACCACTGGGACAGTAAACTATACTTTTTACACTAACTTCTTTGGGGGTGGCTTTTATTGTATTGTCGATAGTTCGGATACAGAGCTTCTCATAACTACAAAGGACCGCAACTGTCCCAAAATTGGGGAAGTAATTGACGTGGTTGTAGTTCCAAAGATTGTATTGCAGTTGAACAACAGCCTGGGCCTAGTTAATGCGGAATATAAGCGAATACTTTCTAGACCATAGGGTTGTGTATTCCGTTCTGTCCTGAAACTTGGAGTAATTGTTAGAAAGACTGTTTGGACTAGCTTAGATGGGGGGGGGTAGTCAGATAGTACATCAACCCTGATGATACAGTACTACTGTTTATAGCCAGGTAGGACTGTAATTGTTGCTTACGAGGGAACGACGCATGAGAGAATCATTTACTCAACCCGGACTGCCATTGATTCATCTGATAAACACTAATTGCAAGCTAGGTAAAGTTGTTTTGCAACCATATTTCGAGGGAAATAGAATTAATAAAATCTCTAGAGGAAGAGAACAAGCCGAAACGTGCTTTTTGTAGAACTGAATGCCACTCCTTTTGATCAAAGACGCCAAGGTCAAGTAAAAAGGAGCTTTTTGTCAACTTGTCTTGCCACATCTTACTCTGTTGATAGTTTTGGGTGAAAAGGTGTTGCATGGTGCCTTTCTTTTTCCGATCGAGGACGATATCGGGAACAATCTTTCTTAGAGCTTTTCTCTGTAGAATTCTATCCCCTAAGCCATTCAGCCTGTATTCAGGAGGGAGAGAAAACATGAAGTTTACTAGTGGTTTGTAGAGAAGGGGGTGATAAACAGGACAGGGCATGTGACTTGAAAAACTACCTGCTTCAGCTGTGCAAGAAATTAACAGTTCTTGAAGAAAAGCATTATGACCTGGGCTGTTTAGTCGTGGTAAACTTAAGTTTTTCCACCGATGACCTAAGTGATATTTCTTTCTGAACTGTGGATCTAGCCAAGTTGGTAAGACATCGGTGTCAGTATATGTCACCCTTACTTTTTTTAGGTGCTGGAAAATAGTTCTTAGGCAATAGTGATACAGCCAGAAAGCATGCTTTCGATTTTGTTGTGAATAAGCTGAAAAACGGTTAATCTCTTCTATGAGTTCTTGGAAGGAACCTTTCCAAAGGAGGTCAGCCAAGTAGAATGGTGGGATATCTTGTCCACCTAAAACAAGATCTCCTCCAAAACCTGTCATTAAGAGATCTACTTCGTTTTGTCTAAGCAAGGAAGCATAGCGAGAAAGGTTTTGATGGAAGATTTCGGTTCCAGGCTCGGCGATCAAACTATGATCTGGCATGACAGAAAAGGGAAGAGCATCCTCTCCATACAGACGATTCCACTTTTTACCAGTTGAGAATAGCTGAAGTAAAATGTCGGTATCACCATCATCTTGGTGGGATCTGGATAGTACTGAAAGAGGCGTGAGATCACTATAGAAAGGTTTGGCACAATAAAAGACACTAGTAGAATCTAATCCACCTGAAACCTCGCACCAGATTTTACCATCCTTAAATTTTTTGAGGTTGAGCGAAGCCTGTAAGAGACATAGAAAAGTGTCTTGCACTCCTTTACCGTGTTCTGCTTGATTTGTTGATTCGAAGACAGAGGTCACTGGGTGTACGGATTCTACCGTTTTCCCCGAACGAAATAGTTTTGTTTCTCCAAAAGTAAGTCTCTTTACGCCAGTGTAAGGAGTTTCAGCTGAAATTGGCTCGCCGAATTCCAGATAATCTGCAAGGTAAGAGAGATTAATCTGTTGATGGGGTAGTGATTTTGAGATCAAATCTAACCTATTGCAAAAGGTAATCTTTTGATCATGGTAATAGTAAAAAGCTGGGGCGAGTCCAAAGCAATCCTGTCCGATAAGTAATTTCTTTACCCTTGGATTGACGATTACAAAAGAAAACTGACCGGATAAAGAAGCAGTAAAGCCCTTTCCATACTTTAGAAAGGACTTTAGTACCGTTTTGGCCTCCTTTTCATAGTATTCTATTTCCGGTCTTGATGGTTCCGGAACAATGATGCCAGTACAAAGGCAGATCCAACCTGTCAGATGGTCTTCAAAGTATGACGAGTTACCTGCCAACTCATAAGAGAATCGGCCGGAGTCAAAACAGAATTGGGAGTAGATGGAGGAGATCATATTAGCTGATCGTTGATATAGGGGTGAAGTGCTGAATGTAATCAGGGTCATTCAGTAGATCAACGGAATCGTTCCTAACCCAAGCGTGAAACTCTAGCGGTGAATCTCTTATGCCTATTATATGGGAGCAATCAACACCAGCTATCTTCAAATAGTAAAATAGGGCAAGTGAGCGACCGAGGCAATCATTGTATGCTCGACTGTTATACAGAAAAGCTTCGAAACGACAGAAACGATCAACCAATTCTTTAACTTGTTCCCTGGTCAGTTCCCGTTTGGAATTATGCCGGGTTATATCAGCTATCTTTTCCGTAAATCGAAAGACTTGTTTGAAAGGTATGCAGGCGAGGATTATCCTAGTACTGAGGATGCATATGGGGAGTGATTGAAGGCCAAACAAGAAAGGTCTATAAGGAAACCATATGGAGTTATCGGTTTTACATGGAGGCTGCTCAAGAACAATATTGGCTTCTTTTAACTCATCGATAAAGCTAGAGAATTGCTGTTCAAGTTCAGCGTTAGGAATATTGAATTTTGTTAATCGTGATATAAGTAGCTGATCTTGAATCTGAAGAGGATTGGTGCAAGCAATTATCTTAAACATCTCAGCATACTGGTCAGCTACAGCCAGATAGCTTCCTTTGCTGGAGTCGAGAATTATTACATTATTATTGATAGCTATCCAACGGATGGCGGGGTGTAGAAAATACAGCATAGCTTTTCGGCATTGAGAAAATGCCCAATATCACTAGAATCCAAATTCTGCGTGGATATTGGGCTGGTGTTAAGATTGGTTTAGGTTATTTCTTCCATCTTCGTGGGTTAGTACCACTGTTTCCATCTAGCCAGCGTCCATCGGGGGTGCCCCTAGTCAGAAATTTCACCTTTCCCAATTGAGTCAGGTTTGATTTTGATTTTTTGCTAAGTACTTTAGCAAGAGTCTTGCTTTTAGAAATAGTAAAACGCATAAGGATCGTGTTTTTAATCTTAAAATAATAAGGGATTGGAGTTGCCTAATACTTAACTCTTTTTCCATCTTCTTGGATTGGTACCAGTGTTCCCATCGAGCCATTGGCCATCTGGTGTACCTTTGGTGAGTTTTTTGACTAGACCTAGTTGCGTTAGTTTTGAGAAGCGATTCTTTTTGTCGCTTCTAAGAGAAGCTCCAATTTTAGAAATTTTGAAGTTCATAAATTTGAATTTTACTGTGAATAGATTAATAAGGTGCTTTCTAGATCATTTTGGTTTCGACTTAACTCCCAAGGCTCATCTAGGAACTGCCCAATGAAGTAAGAGGGTTTATCATTCGGTATTTTATTTAATTGACAACTGAAAAGTAATCTAGCTCATCGAAGAGTTTAGGGAAATTGAAGTAAATGAGTAGAGACTTCTCGGGACCTAGTGAATTTCGCGGTCAATAGGCAAACCATGCCATAGTCATTAAGACCAAGGTCATTTCAACACCCGCCATATTATAAAGTGTTTTATTGAACAACCTCTCGAACTCCGAGGCAATACTCTTATTTTGGTCATCCTCCTGAAAGGTAAGAACTATTATGTCCTTAATCGCTTCGGACACTGAAAAAGCTGGCCAAAAGAAGGTGTCATATGTGACCTTAAGTCCTGTAAAGTAATCTCCCCTGCGATATAGAATGAGATGAGTTTCTCCTTCCAAGTATTGTATTTTCATTACAATCCTATTTGGATAAACGGTATACCTACCACTTTGATAAGTACTTAATGGGTGAGCCAAGCCCGCTATGTATTCCACTCCTTGATATTTGCAGAAACTGTCCATTGTCTGAGTGAAGGCCGATAGGTGGCTAGACAGGGTGATTACAAAAGTGATTGTTACTTTCCAAATGGAGCGTTTCATTTCTTTTATTAGGTTTAATTGTTAATTAGATATTTTTGGCGATTGTATCTCCGGTAATTCTCGAGTCCTCAATCCTCTACAGAAGATCGGTAGAGTCATATCTCTTCCGCTTCCTTCCAGCGCAATAGCAAGGAATAACTTAGAGCATTCATAGGGGCGAAGAGTTTGCAGCCGACTCAGTGCTGTATTTCAGGTACAATTAGAATTTATCGGTCCCATTTTAGTTCTTTGTAAACATATTGTTGTTTCAGCCGAAAGCGACTGAAATATGCCCCCTTTATCTAACAATGAACAAGTTTTGCTTTATGCTAGCAGGATCTAATCCCTAACAGGGTACTTGGCTGAAGCGCGAGGCTAGACCCAAAGGGCGGTATTTCCGGCAGTTTATCGTCTCCTTAGCCATCTCCGCGGATTGGTACCATTGTTACCATCCAGATAGAACCCTCTGGATCCTCCTCTAGTTAGTATTTTGACCTTTCCAAGAAAAACAGTAAAAGCAAACTGGTGTATACTATCTTTCTGGGGACTATGAAGTATGACCTTGTGTATCATAATAGTAGTGTATGGCGTTGTTGCATAAAGAATCTGGACATGGCTATCCTATATTGAAATACTTCTCAAATAGGTTTTGAAATAGGCATA
>JAULKQ010008092.1:0-13523 GCA_032356285.1 Smithsoniella earleae | reverse complement strand
CCCAACCCACCCCAGCAACATCACTGTCTTTTCAAGATCTAGTCAATCTAGTCACTATGCTGCAGAGGCCACACGGCACCACTGCAGTGCCCGGGCAAGCCGGTGTGGGGCCCAGCCCCATCTCCCAGGCCCTGGCAGCCAACTTAATCAATACCCTGGGTATGGGTCAACCCAGCCTGGGGGAGAGGCGCAGCGACCCTGGCGACCCTGGGAGGGGGCCGGCGGGGCCGGGGCCCCCCCCGGGGGGGCGGGGGCCCCCCGCCCCCCCTCCCCCCCCTACACCGGCCGTCCGACCCCGCGTCCAGCCCTCACAGCCGCAGCCACTGACACCTGAGGAACTCCCCACAGGGGATCAGGTCTCCACCACAGTCATAATTTGGTGTATCACCGCTCACACAGTCTGTGTCCCGGCATAGATGGCAAATAACGCATTGCGAAAACCTCGGAGGTCCTAAGGGGGGTCGCACCCGCTTGCTTGTGGCGCTTTAGTCTGCTTCGCTGCACAGTTAGTTTATTTCTTCGTCTGGTTGCTTCTTGCCCCTGGTTCGTGGTGCCCGCACAAGGATTTTCCAAGCGGCATGTGTGTATGTGTGTGTAAGTATGTTTATGGCTTAGCAGTTAGGTGTATGTATGCCCAGAAGGCTCTGGTAGCTCCTGTGCTGATTAGCGGAAGTTAGAAACAAGCGGTCTGCCCTTCTTGGCATGCCGGATCTCCTTTCTACTTCAGATGTTGTTGCGGTTGCTCGAGAACGATTGTATGATACTCACCTACACCCCTCTAGCCACCCCTTCCCCCATTCCTCTCCCTTTTTTCGATTCTTAACACCACTGAGATTGGTGCCAGATAATGCACGCAGCGGTGCTCTTGCATATGTTGGAAAAATTAGATGGAAAGAATGTGCACTTACCTATTCTATACATGAGATGTTGCTAGAGCTTTCAGTACAGTTATGTGTTAGATTTGTATCCGGAGCTGTGGTAATAAGCGAGTAGTGGCCAAGCCGTGTCCACTTGATTTCCAGTTCTCTCATTATCAAGCATTATCGCCCAACACGCATAATTCTTCACCCTCGCCAACTTGTTGAAGGTTTCGGGGCTTGTTTGATGGTACCCAACAAGGACCTAGTGCATTCGACATCTTAATTATCGATTTAATCGCCGGTTGAAAATTTGCCCTGTGACAATGAATAGCAGCAATAGGATAAATGCTTTAGAATGTCACGTGCGGGATCCTGTCTCGCCAATGCAGCCCCATTCGACGAATCCGTTGCTACCTGCTTCGTGAATAGAGTGCATGGGGTTCGTCTCCGGTATATGCTCTTTCGTTTTTCCATGAATCCAAGATCGCCTTGTTGGAACGGCGTTGTGGCCACATTAAAATGTAAAGTGGACCCGGTAGCTCGATCATCAAAGAGCAGCTAAAGCCCACTCTGATGACTGTGTGCTCGTTTGGTGCTGTATGCATGCTCTTTGTTCGACGAGCAAGCGTCAGAGCTGCACCGGTCAACGGTCCTTGGGAGTGCCCCCGCCTTGTATGCCCACGGATCCGTACATCCCGGCGGTATCAACAGCAGCTTTGCAAGTTATTTGCAGGCATTCAAATTACTGAATACAATGAAGAACACAGAGTGTGTGATGCTCATTCTACAAGAGCACCTTGCACGCATGTGATGTAACGGCACCATCGCGAGTTCATCGTCCTGAATCAGCTCTGAAATACACGATCTCCTCTGAAATGGTGATCACAACAAGAAAAGTTGCTCTGTTTTTGCCTCTGGTGTGTAGAAGAAACAGAAGCTTGGATATACTAGACATCGATGCAACCCACAGTTCCTGAGTAAACAGCTCTTAAAGAAGATAAATCCCCGCGATTGGAACGACCTCTTACGTCCAGCAGGTCACATTTTTGATGATGATACCGAGCTAGAGGTAGTGAATGCTGGGACTGCGTGATTTTGTATAGTGCAGCATTGGGATGTGACTGCGTGTCAAGGCGACCGACTTGTAGAGTAGGTTCAGAAGCTGCGATTTGATATCAGTCCTCTTTACAGTGCATGGGTTTTGCTGGCTTGCAGTTGCATCTGTTTGTCGCTTCATCGTATTTCGTATCGTCGGATTGAACATGTCGGGGTTGCTTACCCCTCAAACCTGTACATTGACCGCCCTTTTCCCTTAGATAGCCCATATCAAATGCTGAAGATTCCATTTTGTTAGCGTTGATTTCATGAACACCTGAAAGCTAAACCTACAAGCTAGAAAGTGCACTACAAAGTGTATAGTGGCCATTGTACGCATGAGCTATGACGCTTCGCACGTAGGTAGTCAGAACCAAGATCGCGCTATTGCAGTGAACCGTACAGTTTCCTTCAGATGCATCACCTTAAATGCCTCTGGCTTCCCTGTTCTGTGCGGTATGGTAAGAAGTCGGCATTATGCTTCATGCAGAGCGCTTCTTCACCCTTTCTGATCCATTCAACCACTGCTTCAGGTTTAATTCGGCTAGTTACTTCTTGCACCTCTTCAGCCGTGATGGACCTTGCTCGCGGTGAGGAATGACGTATCTCGAGATGCGTAGCATGTGCATACAAACTTGATCTTAATAGGGCGTTGACGCCAGCACAGAGTTGAACGCCGCTATCACATCTCACTTTGGCCTCACAGGCACACTATAGAAACGTTGTACCATATCAATGTTCGTACTATGTATGTACGAGGTGACAGTGCACGTTCGTACATCCGGTGACGTATCATTGTTGACAGGCTGCGGGCATAAAGTAAGCGTTCAGTGCTTGTTGAGAAAAGCGAGCGTAGAACCTCCACTTTTTATGGATTGGCATACTTCTGCCTGCAAAATTGCCAAATTAGCTGCTTACTTCTCCTGTAACCGCTGTTGAACGTTGTCGAGCGCTTCTTGACTGTCACAGGCTCGGAAATGACAAGAACCAGTGCGTTTGATACGTCTGCCGCTGTAACCTCTTCCCATGGGAGTGGGCAGCTAGTCACGCGTGCTCATGAATGAGCTTCTGAAGAGGCTGTAACGAGGGGCGAGCAAAGTACGGTTCCATGTTGTTGTTTCGCGCCGTGTGGGCACGACCCGCACTCCTTGAGAAAACGATTCACCTTGGCACAGTTGCAACAGACGTGCTTCCGTTCGTAACGAACCGTATCCTTGTGATCAATTGGAGATCAATTCACCGTGCTTCAACCAGAATTAAAGTTCAGGCTATAAAAGCCGCCAAACCTAAGCACTCTTTCGGTGCGAAATTGTTGAAAACACCTTCGCTATGAATTCTTGTTACCGCGGAGGTCGAGCTGCAGTGGAGTGTAGGTCAGCTTTGTTGACATGGAAGGTATCGCACTAGGGACTGTGCACGCCCATTCACCCCGGTGGATACTCGGGAGGATCATTAACGTACGAAAGCATGTATGTGCAATCGGTACTCTTGTGATGGTTCCGCTTATTCATCGAGTATGGTTGTGTGGATGGTTGACTTGACCGCTGCTCTCGTTGTCGAATCACGTAGCAATGGGATAGAAAGTACTCTTACCACGCCACAATCTCCCACAAATCTTCTCTCCAAGACTAGTATTCGTTGATTTTCAATCGATTCTTCCTTAAATTGTGGATTGGAACTGCCTTCTCCACTCAGCACCACTGCTTTCTTCGTGTCTTGTCGGTACTCGATTGGATACGTTACGTGCCCGAAGAAATCTATCTTTCTCCAATTGTACATTCCGCCGCAGAATTATGCAGTAAAGTATTCGAGTGCTCTACATGCAATACTACCCTACGTGCCGACTTGTGTTGTCGGCTTTGATGTTGGGCGCTACACTAAAAAGACAGTCACGCGTGCAGTTTCAAACAAGGCGTGAGAACAAAATTTACCATGCCTTCAGCTATTGGTTTAGTGCTGGGATGTCCAACCGTTCTTGACCTTTCCAAACGTCTCGGGCTTACCTCGCCATCGTTGGAAAGGACCGTGAATATTCACACAGTGTACTATCCCAGTGTTCACCACACAGCATCTTTTTACCTGGGCCATCTAACATAAGGTTATGCCGGTCGTTGCAATTAGAACGAGTCTGGCTGACGGGCTCCATGTCGCTGGTTACGCTGAACACAGTGCCCCCTCCCATCCGACTCACCTGTACTCACAGTCCATCGCAGTCGAGTATGTAGGCCCTTGATATCTTCTTGTTAGGTCACACTTTCCGCTTTTGCTTGGTTTGCGATTCTGGAGTTCCTGTTCGGTAACTTCCTATCTGGCAAAGCTATACTTCGACCGACTTAAGATTGATTATCCTATTCACTCAGGCCTATGAAAGATGAGTTGACTGCATCGTAGGCTGAGAAGCGCGTTACGCATCCACTTTGGTGCATGGAGTGCTAGGTCAGAGAGCATGAAAGCTGTGTCCTAAGCTAGGCACGTGAATTTCAGCCTCGGCTCCTGGCCACTTGTGAAGCCTGGCAATGTTTGAGCTATTTTTGAGCTATCGGTTAGCTGTTGAAGGCCTTACAGCGCGACATGGGCCCCTTCCACCGCTTTACTCGTTATCTCCTGAATCGTATCACCTGTCACCACCATTGCATCCGTAAGGGTACCTCAGCGCCAAATCATAAAAACCAACATTGGTCACGTTTATGTAAGAGCGTATAAGCGTAGCTAAACAACTTATGAACTTTGATTCAGTGCCGCCTGCTCACATTGCCACAGCGCGCCTCCCTCTTCAGTGTCTCCTGCATACGAGGGTAGGCCTCGCTCGGGAGTCTAGCTCGATATACTCTGAGACAGCAGCGTTCTGCACCTGTAGATAAACTTGAAACCTCGTTGGCCCTGGATACTATTCGCCTGGGGATGGCAGTACGGGGACGACTAACACTTGAACACTACTTTCTATCTGGCACATTAGCAAGACAGCCCAATAACGTGCAGGGATTAGAACGGGAGGATTCCTTAGAATCATGGCAATCCTGCCCTATTCGGCCGAATACTTCGCCCGTAGATCGTAGCCTGAACTCGAAGTGCACGAAAACAAACAAGCACAAGATTGAAAGTAAGACGTGGGAAAACTGCGATACTCCACGTGCAGTTTCAATTCAGTCACAAGAGAACTCTGCCTGCTTACCAAATTCGTCCCGCTGCACACCAGACCGGCGAGGGAAGGTGTACCGGAAACCTAGTGCCCTGTCACAAACATCCGCAAAGCCATCTAATGACACAAGTATTCCTGGAATCGAAGTCATCGATTGGTTCACACCGACGGCGCCAAGTATCAAAGTGCATGCTTCTCAAAGCAACAGCTCTCACATGCACATACCTACTCGCGCAAAGCATACTCAACAGCCATTACCTGGCAGTTATGCCAGGCACCTCGACTTTCACTCACTTGCGGGTTGTACAAGCTCTTCCGTGAGGTGAAACTTTACGCATCTGCGAGGGCAGCTTGCGAGAACTAGTTGGACCTGTCCTCGCAAATCCTCTACCTCATATGCTCTTGCTTGGTTATTAACAGCAACACAATTTCCGAGATCCAAACCAGTTATAGTTTACACGATATCCCATTACAGGTTTCAGCCTCTTGCGCGAGCGCCTCCCCAAACAGCCCCGTCTTGCGCAGCTGCGTTTCGGCAACCCCGTGGTGGCACATTGTCCCGACCCGAAAGCTCTCAGGAGCTGCATGCTCGATCATTTACCGCTCCAGACACTCTTACAAACCGCCCTCACAATACTGCATTGCTACTTCCTAGCACAGCACACTCCAGCACGGCATCAAGCCTGCATGCCAAACGATTCCACTCGCTACCTTCATCTTCTGGCATCCCCCAAGTCCTCCAAAGCATTCCAGGTGTGACTTCATAAAAAGTTTACTTCAGGTTTCCAAAAACATTGCTTCAACAATAAAATCACTGTGCCTGCTCCTGTTGATCAATGAACTCCACAGTATCGCTTCACCAATGTGCCCAAACACGCACCCACTTCGTAATAATGATATAGAGAATTATATTTGTACTATGATTAAACTTACAGGCTCGCTGCGCTATCTGGTCGTTCGAAGGAAATGGCGTGCCGTGATCGACGAGCCTAGGGCAACCGTTTGTAACAGCATTAAACTTTCACGGTAAGCCCCTTCCCCAGTACGATAGCATATACACAAAACAGCTGCTATTCTGTCTTCTTCTTCTCAGTCCAGGCAAATATCTCTTGTCCCCCGAAATAAAAGCAGGACTACACCACGACCCAGGAACACAGCACTTAATCGAAGAGCACATGACAATTTCTTAAGATGATTCGAAGATTTTTGTACCAGCTAGCTCGTACGTCTTTGGAGCTCACAAGAACCACGTGAAACACAAACTCTCGTTTGATCGAACCTGCAGCCTGTACAGAGAGCTGGAGATACGGTAGCTAACAGTAAGCCATGTTCAAAGAACACTACGTGCAAATCAAAAGAGGGACATTCACTCTTCATTTGACCGAAGTACTCCATAATCAGATGCCACTGCAGTAAATCCAAGGCTCCGATACGTTGTGAAGAGACTTGACCGGGTGACTAGCCACACAAAGCAGCGCTATGGTGTCCTTTCACCCTTGGCCAATCATATGTCCTGTATTGCATACTCTACACCAGAAACCATGCTGAAAGAAACATCTCATTACCATTTACGGAGCCTGCTGTCACTGTGGGTCGACATGCATGCAATATCGAATGACTTTTTCTGAAAACTGCCATTCACTTTTTGGTCACACAATATTTTATTTCTTCAACTCGAATTTCAGCAGAATTTTAAACGTAGTCGCTGAATGCTCAGCTTGATCGCGTCGAAACAGTTCCCAACACGCAGTACTGTGTGCTCCACCCGACGACACCAAGACTTTGACACAAATCTGAACGAAAACGTACTGCTTCATTCTATTCTCAGGTCCATTGCGTCTTTGTTGCGTCCCGACTCGGCTTTCGCCGCAACATCACAACCACTCAGATATAGCAGGTACCCGGTGTTACCAGTACAGCCTAACCTGATACGTTCACGCTTTGAGAATTTCGTTCATCCAAAACTAATAATAAATCCTCCACTGCCAACGTGGCCGAGGCGTTCGGCTGGGGACGCCGTAGCCGCCAGCTTTGTGCGCTAGAACCAGCTGGAACGTTCGAATCGAAACCAAATTATATAAAGGCTGTAGTTGTCGATGAAATATATTCCGACCGAAAAGGCAACACGCGCTGTCACTATGAAACGTTTTTTTTTTCACTTCCCTGGCTTGCTAGATATCTGTCTTTGATGACTCCTATCGAACACATTTCCGGTTTCGGGTTGAATTTCGTGATATTATTTTCGCGGGAAAAGTATTGCTGCCTGTTAGAACAGTGCCACCTCAATGGGGGCAATCCCGTCAGGACGCGGCAGCATTGATTAGGGCGAGGAATCAACCCCCATGGGCGCCCGCGTCTGAGGAAGGTCACGGTTTATTGATGAACGATGCTCGCCTTCAGCTACTGCAGCTAGAATACACTTCAGAGTATTTTCCATCGCAATCGCTTTCACAACGTTGACTGGCATCCTCTCTGGAGCGGATTTGACTACGGCTGCAGCAAATCACGCTTCACAGTTACTTACAGGTGAGGCACTCACTCATGGACAGAGCGCGCCAGATGGTGGCCATCCGCTGGGGCACTTCGCTAGCCCGCAAGGCGCGGTAGACGCGTGGATCGTCCTGGAGGGTGGCGCGCCGCGTTCCTGCATGGTCATGCAGGATCGCCGCGCCTTGCCCCCGTCGCGCGCGGCACTACTGCTGCGATCTGCCAGCTTCCAGCCTGCCTCGGATGACGTCAGAAATTCGGTGTGGCGCTTCGCAGTTCACAGTTTGTATGCAAGAGATGACCCACCTGTAGCAGTGGGATTCCAGACCGGAATGGAGGTTGTTCACAGTAGTCAATCGCGGCGTCAACGGCGCAGTGCATGGCTTGCAATGTACACAAGGATCTCTAATGCCACTGCATCTAACCTTGTTGCATCGTTTCCATATAAACCTGAAAGCGAAACGTTGTTCTACTTGACAAAATATGACCGGGAAGTATTTTATGCGCTTCGGCGCTGATATGCAATAGCGGAGAAAAACTATCGTCCCGTTACGACGCACTTTGTTGCTTTTGGGTGACCAATTTCACTTTTGGGTGAAATGCAAACTACTCCGTAACGCCGTCTTCGGATGCGTCAGGCGACACGAGAAGGAATGGGGCTGAATCAACGCTTGCCGCCCTGCATGGCGTGCCTGCCTTGGTACAGCGATGGTGTTTTGAGATGCGTCGATTTGGTCTGCAGCGTCGAGATCAGCCGACCTGCGCAGGGGTTTGTCGACCTCGTCGACCGAAACGAGAGCGTGACGCGCGCGGCTGGTGTTATAGCCCGTGGCTGGCGGGCCCTCGCCCTGCGACGTCGCCTCCGGCGCTTCCTGGCGCTCCGTTGCCGCGCCCGCCGCAGGGATCTGCTACCGACGTTCCGCGTGTGGAGACTGTTCGCGAGCATTCGCCGTCACCGCGTCGTCACGCGAACGCGCGCGGCGTTTTCGGCTTGGCGGGAGTATTCCGAGCTCGTCGACCTGTTTTACAAGGCGGTTGTCTTGTGGCTTTCGGCCCAGATCGCTGGATGGTCTGACTGCCACGTCACCTGGGCGCTTTGCAAAACACCTGGGCCCGAAACAGGCATGAAGCTTTCTGGCCGGATTTATTCGTTCCGCGAAGCCCATCTGTGACGGCGTTTCTGTCCGATTGTCGTCGATTTGTGATCCGGGGCAGCTCTGACGCGCAGGGCAGAGACTTTTGTCCACCATGCTGGTGAGCATGGTAGAGACTCACTATGCGTGGCGGGTGAAGCACGAATGCTTCACGCACTGGGCCGCGCACTGCCGCGCCATGGCGCACAGGCGCGAGCAGCTGCGGCGCGGCCTCATGCGGGTCGAACGCCACCGCGTACGCCGCCTCGTGACCCCCGCCTTCTTGTTCTGGCGCCGCCTGGCCTCGTACAAACGCTACGGTGACGACACTCACGTGCGCCCTCACATCGGCCCGAATCACCCAAACGTTCGTGCTCCCGCGCAGCACTCGATGTGAAACATGTTCTTTCGAAGGTTCGGGAATAATCCTGTCGCTGTGCGCAGGACTGGTGCGACCATGAGCCAGAGTGGCGAGAGTGGGTGCACCTACGCCACCATCGCAAGTGTGCCGCCGTCCGCGCCGCTCTTCACCGCGCCGCGTTCGTCACGCGCCGCTGCTTCGAGTTCTGGCGGTTCTTCGTAGCCCGGAATCAGCGGCTGCGTGACGCGTGGGCTTCCGCTGCGCGAATTAGTGAGCAGATGCTCCTTTGGATGGCGTTTCTGGGTTTTAAACTGGCTCCCGCCATGGCGAGCAGGCGGCGCGGCACCAAGCGCGCCGTCCTCCGCTACTGGCGCAACGCCGTTCTGCCGGGACGAACAACTGTCGCCGTACTCGCTGTATGTATTTAAGAACATTCTGGAACGTTTTTTTTGCGTACGACACACGAGGCGGTGCTGTTGTGGTTGTGTACAGCTTGATGACACCCAGCTGAAGAGCATGGCCCTGCAAGCGTTCGCGGATCACGCGTCGGCCGCGCACGCGTTGCGCGTCGCAGGGGCACTACAGATCCGCCAGCGTCAAGCCCCCGCGCTCGCCGCGGTTGCCGCGATGACCGGCCAGAACCATGAATTGTGGAAGGTCGCCGCGTGGGTTTCCTGGCGGCAGTATTCGTTACGACGCTGCCGTATGAAGACGCTGTTCGCCGCGCTGGCTCACCATCCTTGCGCCATGCTGCTGCGCCGCGCCATGTACGCGTGGTGCCGCGCACTGACCGTGTCTACAAGTGCGTCCCACGAGTTTTGTATCACCCCCTCCATTTGGCGAAGAGTCATTTCACGAGGATGGGTGTGGTTGCAGACGGCGAGCAAGGATCTCACACTGGCCGCGCGCGGTGTCCTCAGGTGCGCCTCCCACTGCCCGGCTTCTGCGATGAGCCCCTTCACAATTGACAACTTGTGTACAACGCGTAGGTAGATTTACTCCCGCATCTGTGGCGGGAACCGTTGCAGCGGCGCGCCGTCATGGACGCCGCAAATCGCCCCTGTCGCCACGACTCTGCACGCACGCTGGAATCTCGGGTGGAACACCTCATCCGCTTCGGCGTACGAATCCAGCACTTTACCGAAGCGTCCTCGATATCTTGCAAGGAGTTGTGCACATCTCCTGTACACAACTCCTGTGCACAAATTCTGACACATGTAACAAGTGCACTTATAACATTGTCACATTCATTTTTTGCAGTGGCCCGTAAGCTTGCCACACCCTCGCAACTTGTGAACATATTGGATTGGGTAAGGCCGAATTAGACTTTTTTTGCTTCGTCAGCGAAGATTTTCGCAGCGAAGTGGGTAATCAAAGCATTTGCCAGTGTCCAGCAAGCCGATATTCAGGAAGTCTGAGCAGCTATTGGAAGACGCGGCTTCTCGAGCCCTTGCTGGAGGCCAACCTTGCGAAGATGATGAACACAACCTTATCGACTTTCAAAGGCTGTGTGGCCATCTGGTGAAGCTCTGTAGCGTAATAAGCTGTTGGGATATTTTTCCGTTTTACGACAACATCTGGATGAATGCGCACCTAAAATGGTTGTCTTTGGACAGGACAAAGCTCAAACTTCTTTCTCGCTTCGCCAGTCAATAGTTTTTACTGGGGCAGTTCAGATTGTGCATTTGGCGACGGGACTTGACGGCGGTATCTATATTTTACGATTTTGAAATCCGTTGGTAAATCGGCTACCGCGCCAGTCTTTCTTGGGCTTGTTTCACGCGAGCTGTCCAATCCCCCAGCTGCCTCCCCTTACAGGCGAAACAGATTGATAGCGGCGGTCCTATAATCCCGAACGTTCACGAAACGCTACCGCTCCCCGCGGACATGGAGCTGCTTCGCCGTGGCCGCAATGGCATCGAAACCATCCAGCCTGGCGCCACGCTCGGCCGATACGGCGACCTCTGGAGGGCGATAGTGGCGTACATGGTGGCTTGGGTGCCACCGCACATGGATCCCACACTACTCATGTACACGCACACCCCCTGTAGCCATGTTGCTGCAACTATGGACTTCGATTGCCGCCGCGGGTGCTGCGGACTCCGCCCGAAACCACGCCACCCAGATAGCATCAGATTCCCAGATACGGGAGTGGCGGACGCGGCGGTTACCTTCCTCCACCGCACGGCTGCCGCAGAGGTGTTTCTGGAAGCTAAGGTGCACGGGCTTCTCGGCATCAGCGAGAGTCAGTCCCCGCAGCTGTGGCAGTTGCTGCGCTCGCACTTCTCGAACGATCGAACCCCACTACAGGTCAAACATCCTCGACAACACAAAATACTCAAGTTTCGTCGGTTTGTATTCACAAGCTTCTAGAATCTTCTAGAAGCCTCTAGAATCTTCGCTCGTACAGGTGCACCTTCTGGCGAGGTTTCTGGATCCTGTTGTCGAGCACGACCGGAAGTGGCATTACCGCCATCGTCAGGCCTGGCTGCGCAGAGATCGAGATATCGCGACTCAGTTCATCCTGCGACGCCTGGCGGCGGCGCTGCATCGACGCATGCCCAAGTTCACAGTTCTGGACGCATGTCGACAGCTCGAGGTGCGATCGCGCGGAAGGCGCTGCGACGCGGCGTTGGCTATTTGATGCGTGAACCTCTATCAGCACAGCTCACTCCTTGATGACGGGATTACGTAATCCAAAGGGTCAGAAATGTCACAAGCCGCCGGCTTAACGTCCACACGCGGTGCTGTGAAGGCGCGATGGAAGGCAGCGAGTGGCTACGAGGACTCTTCGACGGACGAAGAAGGCCCGGACGGGGCTTCAATCTTCTGGAGCCTTCTTCCCAGCTACCGGGCAGTCTACAAGGCCGTGCTGCGCACAATGCGGCGCGCGTACCACAGGTACTCACACATCGCCGAGCTTCGACGATACGGAGTCGCTGTGGTCGATGCGCCTCCAGCGCCGATACCTGCCAACCCGCAGCCAGCCCAAAACCGACCAAAGAAGCGCCAAAAAGGCTCCAGAACGCGCTCGCGCTCGAGGAAACGGCTCCGCAATCGTTCTAATGGCGCACCTTCGACGACACTCGCGCCTCTCCCTCTGCCCCTTGTCGCCACACCGACCGCCGCGTTCACGGCGCTTGCCCACCTGGCGGGAGCTGTGGCTTCAGGTACTGACTACAATTCGCTGTAGACTGACATGTGCATCCAGGCCACAGAAAAAAATTTTGCAATTCACAACGTATGGTGTGAGTGTCAGTGTGAGACTCTTGGAAAAGGTGCAATCAGTGTCGCGGAAAAAGAAAAAGAAAAAACAACTTTTTTTGCAGCTGTTTTAGCACTCAGGTCCGTTGAAGGTTCAACTGTGAACTAGGTGTCACGTCAAAAGTCAAATGTTCTGGAAGGTTAGGGGGGTCAGAAGCGGGTATTATGCTGCGACATGCAGGCGTGTGCGCTGGCGCAAACTGGTCGCACAGGCTGCTGTCTATGTTGACAGAACGCGGCTCGGGTGCCCATAACGTGCCTGAAACCAGTGCGGCGAAGTTGGTACCGGTGGCAAAGTTCGGCGCGCCGGGCACGGCCCGGCCGATGACGCCGTCCAGCGACGCCGCAAGCCGCGCGTCCGCGGTTGCTGAGATGCAATCCTCGGCGCTCCGAACTGACGCCGGCGTCAGTGGCGAGCGCTTCGAGGCGAGCGCCGAGACCTTGAGAGGGTCGAACTGTGTGAGCGACGCTGACACCGTCGCGGCATCCGTTGATACAAATCTTCTAGAACCTTCCAAAGCGCCCTTTCCCGTCGAGCTCCATAGCGTGCGTACTTGCGCCCGAAATTTCGAGCAGCGGAGATAGCAGATCATATCCGCAAGCAATCCTTGTCGTATAAACTGTGGCAATGGTGGCTACAGGAGACTGCAGGCGACGCTTTAAGCCGGCGAGAACGTCGAGAGGAAGATGAAGCACGGCTGGACGCCGCAAGCGTCGCTCATGATACGAGTGCGTAATCACGCTCTGCATAGAAGCCGCATGAGGTGGCTCCCACTGGGAGCAGGTGGAATTGTTACATGGTTGTGCACAGGTGTAACACCGCAGAAGCTTACGCAGACGCCCCAATCTCGCTCAGCTGATCACGCCCCCATCGCGACAGCAGAACGTGCAGCGTCACGTGAATGTCGCCGTATGCGCGACGCAGCCCAGCACCCCGGAATATGGGGAGACTCGTCGATACGTGACCCGCCGTGGCTCAGTGACGCCGCGGCGGTTGCGACCTTCGTCGCGCGAGGCGGCGACATAGCATCGTCGGCGGTGTCGGAGTACGCCACTAGGCGGCGCCGAGGATCTCTGGAGCACCTCTCGCCACATTCGAAGGTTCGGCCGTACGCTCGAATCCACCCTTCACTGTGGTGGTTTGTAGGCGGCCTCAAAATTTGAGTGATATAAAATGCACCCAC
>JAULKQ010008081.1:0-13524 GCA_032356285.1 Smithsoniella earleae | reverse complement strand
GCCTGGCCTATTGCCAGGCCCCTGGTAACCACTCATGCAGAGACTTACGATCTGCTCTCAGTATCTTAGTATTTAGGTCTTATCTGGGGGCAATCCCCTTGTCCAGATGAGGCACTTACAGCCAAACTTGTATCGGGTTAGTAACGGGTCGTAACACATACAGGATTCTGGAACAAACCTGAAGCTGGGTCTTGACAACATCGAGTGGCGTGGTGAGTACTCCAGAGATGCAGCCTCCACAGAAGGCGCTAGCTCCCTGTACGAGGGCGATGGCCGCATAGTCCTGCTCGCCGACATCCACACCTAAATTGTACAGGGAGTGCCAGATATTGTGCTGAACAGCTGAATACGATGCCCACCACATCGCAGACGACGGAGTGTAAGTCAAAAGAGACACTCCTACACCTCGATACAATCCAGCTATTCCTTCTGTGCCTGCACACAGGCTCCAGAATCTGAGTGTAATCATCGTAGCGAGCGATCAACTTGAGCGTTAGGTCTCAAAATCGGGGAAGTAAGCTGTAGTTACGGTCTACCTCAAAGGTCGGGCTTAACAGCCTGCTACAATCCCCACTGGTGACCTCTCAACCAGGAGCAAATTCAATATACTCCTGAGTATGTCAGGTGCCACAGAACGGTGGACTTAACCTGACAAAGAGGCATCATGGTGACTCGAGTCGGATTCATGACACTGAGTGAGAGGGTACACTGGGCCTAGTGCTGGCAAGCCCTAGCTGTTAATTGCCTCTTGCAGCTCTTGACAGAGGACCCTTGCTAATCCAACAGGCACTGCTTCTTCAAAGAGCTCAATTTGTTCTCGAGTGTAGCCCGTTCATTGCATTGTCAAGGTAACTTTGGCACTACTTGGACTTCACGTCAGTATAGGGAGCTGAAATGGAGCTGAATACGCCAGTTCTTAAATGAAGCTTTGAGTATGTAGGACCTGATGATCTGTCGTTGATTGCAAGGTTCATGTGTTCAGGAAAGCATGCATACAAACAATCTGCAGCTCAGGCTCAATGTGGTTTCACAAAGTCAGGAAGGCGAGGAGCTGTTGTGAGTCAGGTCAGGACTGTATCCCCAAAGCTAGCCCAGGAAACTTATCATCAGATAGAACATTAGGTTATATAGTGCCGATAGTATCTGCCATGGTTCTGATTAACCCACCATGATGCCCCTTTGTATATTGAATATGCTCCTGGGTTGCTTGGTCACAAGTGGGGGTTGATCCTGATGTAATATTGTGCCATGATTAGACTCACCAGCTATCTAACTGGTCACTGATATGTTTGGGGCTGGAGCATGGGAAACGCTGCTGAACCAGGAAGGGTCACACACAGGCTGACAAGCCCCAGCTTTGAGGTAGACTGGAAGATCTATTTCTCTTATACTGAGATCTAACATTCAGGCAGGCAGACACTAATCGGCTGCAGCTACTGGGCACAGTCTGCTGCTTCCCACGAAATGTTTTTGGAAAGGACAAAGTAAACCAGTTTCTTGCATATGCAACAGAACCTTGCATCACGAGCAGGCTGGGAGTCTGCACAGTCTCTTTGACGTGGAGACTACCTGTATGAGAGCGTGAGCAACCGTCAGGTAATGGCTGTTTCAGTCAATTAGAGGCATCTACAATAGATGCTGTGCATGGAACATGCGTATGTAGATTTCAAGCACGTACAGAACCACAATTTCATTCTTTGTTTGTATTTTGATAATCAACAGTTGGTCGGCATGTGTCGGACACGATGCTTCATGATTTTTACACAGAAGAAGCATAGGTATAAAAGGGGTATGCTGAGTATTTTGCTGTTTGGCATTCATGCTCATATTGCCAGGATGACATCACGTGGAGAATGTTGTAGGTGTGGCTCGGGCATTGATACCTTTTGCCTTGCTTGAGTGTATAAGGGTAGAGAAATCAAGGTGCGTACGTAGAATATGTTGAGCCATGTGGAGGCCAGATCTCCGTGCCTGTGCGGCAGCTGCGTCGGCTGCATGACCAGAAGCATGTGCACCGGATGCCATCATTCTGCGGTTGGGGTTCGAGCCCTCTGCTAGCAAAGGGGTGACTGGTGCCGTCGCTGTTGCAGTTGGTCGATGTAAACTAGAAGTGCGTACTGGTTGAGCTCCTGAGGATGCGCCAGACGTTGAGCTCGTTGCTGGCTTCAGCTTCTCGTCGACCATGAGTCTGGAAGATACCACATCCATGGGAACAACCACCTGAACGGAATAGTGGGCTATCAAGAGCGAGGTTGGAGGTTTTGTGGATTAAGCGCACCTGGGAGTACGCCTAGTGTAGATTAGCATTGGGACAATGTGCAACAAAACGTGCTGAGCCACAACATCAAAGGACTTTGAAAATTCGAGTGAAATAGCATATTATTGGGCACCATATGCATACCGCTGAAGACGCAATGGACCCTGCAGCTCCACCTATTCCGTTCGCAACACTTGAGCTCACTGACTGAGACACGACAGAACCGAGCCATTCGTCGACTGGAGACCTCACAGCAGCTCTAACACATTCGAAAGTTGGTAGGTAGATCATACGCGCCTGCAAACTTATCACCAGTTGAGTACACATTTATCTGAGAAAGTACGTACAACCCAACGACAAGACCAGTGTTGAAATGTCACTGAACTCGAGTGGACCAGGTATCTCCTTTGGATGGTTGTAACCAAAGGCTTTACAATCCGTGGGTCACGCTTCTACGGAAGCGTACGATTGTGGTGCCACTGGCTACAGTGCCGAAACCTTTGTAAAACCCAACAAATCCCTCAGCTTTGTATAGAGATTTAGATGTCTGAACAACTCCTCTAAATCCTGGTTCTATATCGGGAGATGCCATTTGTCTCGTTTTTATCACTGAAAGGGGGAATAGCGTTGTCATTATTCCCGTGAATACTCCCACACCGTACAGCACCGCCCTTGTCTGGTCTAACCTACAAAGCAGCATTCCAATCCTAAAGCTATGCTTGAACTGGTATTGGGATCATCATGCTATGCGTTAGTGTAACCTGGGAGTAAGTTGACCTGAGGGTGTACTGAGAATCCATATTGGTATCAGATAAAGAGCGTAATACCTGTCCACGTCAACATCCCTAATCGCAGGACCAGAAGGAGGCATGCGTGATTTTGGTCGCTCCTCCATTTGGGAAACTCCGGGTTCTCCCTTTTAATATTCAGTGAGATGCTTTGATGCGAGGTACACGCGTATAGAGGCCAATAGCTAGTTTAAGACGCCAAAGTTAAGCAAATATTCTACATTTGTGAGCCAGATCTTGTAACCATTTGCAGCAGGCTTCATTTTTGTAGGTGTTGTGGCTGTGGTAGCATAGCTTAAGTCCAGAACTCGCGGAGTCTTGTGTAGGATAGAATCGCTTTCGTCCTTTTCAACGAGCAAATTCACCGCAATGCGCATCTTAGAGATTTTGACTATCTGTGTAATTACTTCTAGCAGTGCCACATGACGGAGCTCACTGTGGCCGCGCGCGAGCAATGCATATCATTCAGCACATGTACGACGACGAACTGGATCCACCTGGCTAAATTGACTTGAAGCCTGTGGCAGAAGCAATACTGGCATACTTTGTAGCAACATCATTTTACATCGGAGCAGCGCATTGAATAACATCGGTGGGTTGTAGCCCGGCACGCGGAATCGATTCGCCTCACGGCTTTCAAAGTGGAAGTGGGCAGCTGCGTGCTTCACAGGAAACTTTGAGAAGGCACTATCATATTACTCATGTCGTTTTTGACGAGTGCTCTCTCTCACTTAGTGGTAACCAGTGTGGTTCTCGGTGGGCTCGTCAAAGCTAGAGCCATCGAGTGCGCTCCTCAAATGTAAAATTACTTTGTCAGTTACTGTCAATGATAACTGTAGAATTTGAAACTGAATGTGGATCGGTTCTGCGTTGATGATTTTCTTGTTTTTCTCATCCAGTTTCCGATTAGCTCGTTCACCACAGAATCGTGTCTTCCACGACAACAAGTGTTTCATGTTTGACTCAATCATCTTGTAAAAGATTCTTCATGCTTTCGAAGCCAGGCGTGTTCAGACAGACAATTGGTAACTCTACATATCTAGTATTTGACCTGACGCTGCTGTACAGGGTACATGCGGAGAGATTAGAGAATTCCATGCTTCGAGCGGGGTTAGAATTTGGGGTAAGTGGAATTTTATCGATGTAAACAGACAATAGGAGGCAGGTGTAACTGAGATGAATATGCAGGTAAACACTGGCGTGCAAGTCATTGATGTGATGGAATCACTTGCTGCAGCTGTTCAAGACAAGTGAGTGAGCTGTAACCTTTGTTTAGTCTCATGATGATACAGCTATGAATTCGCCATTATCACTCAATGTGAGCTTCACGTTAATGACAGTTTAGAGGTAATAGCTCCTGTCACCACATCCAAGCGGTATTTTCCAAGGATTTTTGTTGACATTGTAACTTTTTTGCTGCGCATATTGCCGGGATTGCTCTTAATACATGCAACGCTCATTTCAACAGCTGGCTTACATATGCTAATCATCATCACGAGATACTTAATTTATCATCTCCCAAGTCACTAAACCGCGACAGTAGAACTTACATAACAGCAACACCTCCATGAAAGTTGCTACAATGAATACTCCAGGAAAACTGGTTAACCCGTCATAATTTGAACTATATTCATTCACACGTATTAGAGTCAAACTGTGGCTGATTGTAACGCCTTTTGATATTTCTTTTGAGCATATGTTGAAAAATTCTCAATATCTCCTTGCATGATACCAGAGGCTAACGGTGTTAAAAGCTGGCCAAACGGCGCCAAAGGTGCGGGAACTTCGAATTGTACAACCATCTGAACGCGACAAGATTCCGCGGATGTTTTGTAGAATCTAACTTCTCCGCGGTTCTCCACTTCTATGCCACCCGCTCCAGCAGTTGAGCCAGGAACGGAGCGCCAGTGAATCTTCCGATACCTATATAGACGTACTATACATAAGATAAACGCTTGAAATACACAGTGGTGTGGATACATCATCAGAAAGCTAAATGATGCAGTGAAGCCTCATGGCTGAACCATGTTTAACAGAGTCGTACTTGATAGGAGCAAGGTTTTTCGACAACCACGTCAAAGTCCATGCGCGCCCAAAGGCCTCTTGTTCCAATCTCCACTCAGATAATTCGTCTGATATAACCTGAATGTTCCACGTCACACTTACGAGAGCGGTGAGAAGGTGAAGGAGCAGTTCGTCGGGATTTAACTGAAACCCCCTCAGTAGAGCAGGGAATAGGCTGTATTCATGTGAAGGTGCTCACCCTGACCTCTTTAATCCATCCCATGAATGAAGGAATAGATGCTTTGTCCGAAAAAAGTTCATATGCGTATGCTCTCGGGACTGGAACGTTGGCTTCGCCACTGCACAAGACACGAGCTTTCGTTTGTATTAAAACGTCTCCCTTTGCGGATATTACAGTACAAGGAATGAGTACATAATCTTAAATCCCAGGAAACTTCCTAGTGAGTATTTCAGGCAACAATGTCTGGCCAAGCTGATGTAGCTATCAGTATGTTCAGACTACAGAAACAAGAGCGATGAAGATACAAACGAACATAAGCTTGCAATGAACCCAATGCCCTTCATTGTTAGGATGTTGGCGTACTTGAGTGTCAACCATTCCGCTTTGCAGCGAACTTGGCGCTGTGTAGCTCGGCCTGCACAGCGGAAAGGATGTGAGATACTTCCTGTTTGAAAATGATTCATAACAAAGTTGACTGTTAACAATTTATAGTCGGAGTCAAGATGTACCTTGGTCTAAGGAAACTGATGAAGGCACTGGCCTAGCTGGGAAGGGACAGCGATGTGTGGAGGGTGACAAAGACTGTGCACGAAACATGAGCAGAAATCACTTCGAGCAACCGACAGCAGTCTACAAGTCTAAGGTTTCTTATGTAGTAGTGTAGAGTCAGGAATGGCTGTTAATAACCTGTAACGCTCAATTGTACAAGAGAAGTTAGACCATCAATGTCACGACAAACACCGTTTATATTGATGAAAAAGAGGTTGAAGTTTTCGAATTATAACTTACAGTGCTAAAAACTGGCAACGCGCCAAGCGGTTGTATGATGGAAGCCGCGGTAAAATCCGGGAAATCCGGGTCAGAGCTGGTTACATAGGTGACATGAATCTCGGCATAATAACTCCACTGTTCACACCCTCATGCGGGTCCAGGTGTCTATGTTCTTTCAAGAGGAGGAATATAGGCTTTCGTTAGCGAACGTGTAGCCTGTCATATATAAGCAATCGTCAGCACTAGGATGATTCAGTCACGAGTCAGCGCATTACCACTTACTCGTGTGCGTTACAAAGGTGAGCACTTGCGCGCATGACCTCACACAATTCGCATGTAAATTTAAACCCGAATTTCAAAAACACGCGCAACGACTAGAGCAATGGCACATCTTTGGTCATCACCAGCACGATGAGAATGGTAGTTTGCAAATATTATACAAAGTATTTAACCACAATCTCGATAGATAAGTTTATGTGTTAGATTCTTTCATATTCTCCATCCTCTCAATTCTAGACTTTCATCGTGAAGAAGCGTCCGGAAAAAGATTCGGAGAACGACGTTTTTTGCTTGCATTGTTTGGTGTTTGCTTACATTAAGATGCAGAACGAGGTAGTTCCGACTGACAACACGGCAGTTGCTCACGCAACATGCTCCGCAGCACTAAATGCATGGATGAGTCCTCCGTCGCCAATTGCTGTCACAGGAGTGGTGTACTTTGTAGTCAACTTCAACGTTTGCAATTTATTATCAAATAGACACCTACAAAAACTTTCAGCTCGTTTGTAAATTATTCCTTTGAGTTTTGCGTCACCCGACTCTACGGTACAGTGTCTGCGATGGAGGAGCTGTGGAACTCATGGGACCTTACATGTACCACGGCCACGCGGCAAGTGTTTGCTTGGCTTGGATTTAAAGAACTTCTCTCTCCTCCCTCCGTAGTCGTCAGGGGCCTGCCTTTTGTGGAGTCGCCAACTTTCCTCCTAACATGTATACTTGTGTACTTGACCGTGGTTGCCATTGGCCTCATATCCACAGGGTTTGGCAAGTATGAGACGAAAAGGGATAATATGCTCATACGGGGATTTGTGCAATGTCATAACGTTTTTTTAATTGGCCTGAGCTTGTACATGTGCTCGGGAATAGTAAAGCAGGCAGCATCGAATAGCTACACATTATGGGGCAATCGTTTCAATCCGGATGAGACTGAAATGGCACATATGATCTACATTTTTTATATCTCCAAAATTTACGAATTTTTGGACACGGTGCGACCTTCCTGCGAGACCTCAACATACAGGAACAGTCGTTCTTACGGCAGACACTCCGTCGATTCCGTTCAGGCATGACATAATTTTCAATGTCTTGGTTCCATGAAATCTTTCTTAGCGTCTTTATGCCTGCAAAAAACTGGAGCTGATCTAACTGCCTAAATTCTTGCAGTTCATCATGATTCTGAAAGGGAACATGCGCCAAGTTTCGTTCCTCCACGTATATCACCACTTATCGATTTCTTTGATTTGGTACGCCTTCGATTAGCGCGAGAAAACCTTGAACAGGTCAACGCTATCATTTTGCGCTGCTTTCTGTGTTCACAGCCAATTTCGGATGCAGCCTGCTCGGTTGACGAAGATTCATGGTCAACTCTACCATGTTAATGCAAACCAGCCTTGTCAAAGCACATTCAAAATAATTTTTCCAGCCCTTTGTAATGAAGGTGGCGATTAGCATGTGCTTGAGCGAGTCAATTATGCTCTTCAAAACTGGTTAGCTGTTGCAAATCCTGTGGCGAAGTCTCATAGTTATTCTTTTTCGCACTCCTGCTGGAAATGTGGGCAATTGCGATCATAGCTGGATACACGTTCAACCTCCTTTCTGGAAAGGCAACCTGATCTATCCATGTGTCACTCTTACTGCTAGAAAGTTGAAAACAATATTTGATATCAGCCATAAGTCATGTTTATTGTGTTACACTGAAGCACTCAAATAGCTATCAATCTGGCACAACTGTCCACTGCCAGAGCTGTCTCTTGCGAAACGGACACTTTCCATGTGCTTGTCAACAGTATAGATCAGAACCATCACCCTTTTATGGTGTATGTACATTCTCAAATTAAACTCAAGATTATTTTGCCAAGCTCCGACACAAAAGTAGTCTCTGACATGAAGTTTCTCATTTGGCAATTGTGTGCAGGTGGAGCATAACATATGTAGCACCTGGAGGTGATGGTGCGCGTCATTTTTCTTACTGCACTGTCCTGTAGAACCAACCAAAAGTTAGATGATAGTAATTCACACAAAATTGGCTGTACTGCAGCTTTTGAACTTGTTTTGTGAATGATTGTCAAGATCAAATTTGGCTCTGTGCATGCAGCTTACTACTCAGCAGCCCTGAACTCATTTGTACATGTGGTGATGTATACATATTACTTCCTAGCGAGTGCCATTGGAAAGAACGAGAAACTTAGAAAACGATACCTTTGGTGGGGAAAATACCTTACACTCTTTCAGATGGTTCAGTTTGTCTCCATGATTTTTCAGGTAAGCACCTCTTGTAAAGTTTGGCTGGCTGCCATGGTTCTGATCATAACAGTACGGTTATTGAATTTATGTTTCGATGCAGGCGCTGTACTGCATTGCTAGCAAGACGTACAACCAATTCCTGGCGCACTTGCTGGTTTATTACATGCTCACGCTTTTGGCATTGTTTGGCCACTTCTATGTCACCAAGTACTCCGGATCCAAGGCAACATCGAAAAAGAATGGCAACAAAAACGGATCAGCGAACAACGTAGTGGATGGGGTGAGAGATTTTAGAAAAGCCAAGAGAGTTTAGTGCATCTCACCTATTACCTTCGCTTGGAACACACAACCGAGCAGAGATTAGAATTCCTAAACGGGAATACAAGGATAACTGTGCGATACAATGCTGTATCCTGCTTGTAATCTTATCGGGCCAGCGATTTGATCTGTGACATACTACCTTTCGAATATCGATCATTACTTCCTCATGGCACATAACCTGGCACCGAGGTGATAACTTGCTTACATTGTCCGTTACAACCCACGAACTAACCTACATGAATGACGCATCTATCATATATGATCACGCTAATTCTGGCTGGATTTTAAGATGAAGCAGTTGTCGAGGAGCTCCGCGATGAGGCGCGATGTTAGAACCAATTAACGGCTGTGGACATTTGCGGAGTAGTTATGACTGATGAGCATGAGAACCACTACTACGGCTGTCACCCGAGTACACTCTATCGTCTGAATGACTTTGAGATGTGCCTGGATTGAAAGCCCGACGCTGGGGTCGGTAATAAGTTTCATGCCCGAACTGAGTAGTAGAGTAACCGGTCACATGCCCAGTCAATCGCCTCCGCCCATCTGCAGTTGATCCACGCAATCGACCTGGGCCACCAGTCAACTGAGCGATTCCATACAAAGTGGTACCAGCTGTGGCTGTGATAAGGAAAACAAAAGTGGCCATCACAGAGGCCGCCCCAATTGCTGATAACAAGAAGAATAGCGTGCCTTCATACTGCATACACACTCATAATGAAAACCGCTCTGATGCACAAAGAACTGCAGCTGTGTCTGCTGTTCAGTTCATTGGGTATCAAACAGTGAATTTACCCCAAAGACCAATGGGCGATACTAGAAAGTGAGATGGCATACCCAGGAAGCACAGTATGTCCAGATGAATCTTGGTAAGCCAAACAAGAACAACCAGAACATCACAAACATTGCCCATGACAAATTCAAGACGAGGTAAAATGCCAGCTTTGCAAGTATGTCCATCAGCTCAGCATCTCTATTATTAATGATGGTGAAAATCCCATCAATGAACGTGTTCCGTCGGCCCACCACCTTTGCATCCTCAAACGACTTCCTGCATATTTGTTTGTGTGCAATATTTTGCTGCTCTATGACAGGATAGAATCCTCACACTCAATCGTGATGTGTCTGAAACAAGCGTGCAGTATCATGGAATGAGAGAACTGAGAACGATGGTGTAGTGAACTACAGCTGCACCATCAGCTCAGTTCGATCCTCTTTGACACGTGACAAAGGATAGCAGAGGTAGCTTACCAGAACCTAGACTTGACTTCGGTAACCCCATGCTGTGAGAATAAACCTAATTGCTTGTTTGCCTCTCTTTGTGCGTACAGTAATTCTGTCTGTGCACCCTTTTCCTCCAACTTCAATGCATCCCGTCGTGCCTTGAAACTGTGGATGACCTGCAGGGGCAACGTTAGAAAGCATTATTAGCTATAATGTACCCATTGCTTTGGCTTTGGACGAAGTACTGGACTACAGTGCTACAAACTTGTACCCCTCGTGCATATCAGTACAAGAGAATTCAATGAAGTCCTACTACCAGCCAAGATACCAGGAAATACGACATGTGAACTTTTCTCTCGCACTTCACTCCGTACATAAACTTGCATTAGTGACGGAACCAGAGGCAACAGAAGGTCAGGCTCCGATATCAAGGGCGTGCCTGTTTCTTTTCGCTGGATGCAAACCAGGGGAACCAGCCCTGAAACAACATCTGGACTGTGAATAAGATGTTCGTGGTGCCATCTACCAGGTAACATATCTAGACTACAGATGCGGGTACAGAAGTGAATTCATACAGCCTCGTCTCTGTACAAGCCATCCGCTGTGAACAACTCTCCTTGTACCTCCATTAGACGTTGTTCTGATGCTCTTACATCATGCATTCTGGACTCGAACCGTTCGAGTTTCTCAGCAGTTATGGGGACCGGAGCTGGCAAAACAAATACCACGAGAAGCCCAACGATCCACATACCGACTGAAAGACCAACCCAGCGATTGTGGAGTACAAGACGTCTCACAAGACTAAGTACTTCTTGAGACGAAGAGCTGTACGTTCGTAGCTGTTCGGAGGATACTCGCGTAGGCATGACTACGTTCACGACTCTAAGGGGGGTTTCAACGTACTGACCAATCTAGAATTTCTGATCTCATTTGAAAATTTCTCAATGGTCGGTGGTTAACTTGCTATGTAGAGCAGGTAGCAAGTACATATAAGCTGTCTGGAAGGGTCTGGTCGGGCTGGTATGTAAACCGCATAAATGTGTCGTACGTTAAATCTAGCCCCTAAGAAGTGTGACCGAACAAAGCAACGTGATGATGATATCCTGAATTGTCCAAATATTGTGTACGTTTGAAAGTGACTGAATCTGGCAATTGGATACCCAGGCCCGTATACCCAGCCCCACCCATGCGTACTTGAGGAACAGCATGCATTGAGTGCAGTTCGCCATTGAGTTACTCAGTCAGGAGTGTGCGATGACACTTATTCACTCACGTTCCAATACCCCTGAAGAACATTTGTCGAATGACTCTGGTATTCCCATCGTTCCACTTTTCTAGCTACGTCGTCACTGCAATGACATTCGCGCCTGCTTATTTTGTACTGCTAACTATGGCAGCAGAAAATGCTTCAGCCTCATTTCGGATGGCCATCAAGTACCTCAAAATGTACGAATGATATCTGGTAGCGATATGAACGCATTCCGTCGCATGTTTGCGCTGCATTTTCCTGGTTGCGGTTCCTCTGTCTCGCATAGAGACATCAAAACTGGTGCAATTTTGAGTGAACTTGTGGAGCGCACAGGTTTATAACCAATACACGCGCAATCTGGGGCCTTACATACGCATATGTGATTTATCACAACACAGAACGCAAATGTACAAACCTCATCCAGAGTTACTCGCCTCTTTCTTCCTGTTAATAACCACAGTGGCTTCGATCTTCAATCTTATTTTTGTATTCTGTACAATGGATGATCAAACTGTCTCATGTGACAGAAGAGAGAGGGGTGCGTAACAAATAAGTGGGCTTCAATGTAAAATCAGAATGATTGGTAATGGATAGTCACTCTAGCATCAATTGAGGACACCAGGAAGAACCAGAGTGCATGTGCTTCAGCAATGACCTAGTGTTCCATTACATAAGAGCATTCTGTAAGTGTGTCAGTGGATTTGAGTTGAATATTCTATTTGCTTTGTCACAATTTCAGGCGACATGAGATGAGTAGAAAACAACACGAGCAAGAGTGCACAGACAAGTGCTGCTTGAATATGTTGAACCATTTGAAACGTCATGAGATCTTGTGTGGAACTATATGTGTACATTTGTAGGCCGTGCCATCAGGAACAGTGCAGACGGAGCACATATTGTGCAGTTCACGTGCTACTAGATTTTCTGTTCGTTGCATAATAAACTTTGAGGGTCAATTTTGGGATCCAGTTTGGTTAAGCGATCGGTAGCAATATTGCAGTAGCTATAGCGTGGAAGGCAAGGCTTGGATTACAGGGCAAAAGGTTTATAGGTTTGAATGAAGGGGACATGTCTGTAACCCCTGTGGCCTCAAAATGGTTGGTGTCTCACTCGTGCATCCATCCCACAGCACCCTCCTCAACAAGGCACAAACAGGCAGCACAGTCCAAGAAGAGCTGTAGTCTCGTCAGTATACACCAGGTTTCTAGGATTTCTGAATATATCTCCGTCTCCTGTGTGGAACAGGCAACAGCAGATTGTCAAAAGCAGCGTTCTTGGCCAGTGCTTTCTGTATGCTACAAGTGGCACATACCCATGGTTAGCAGGCAGTGCTCAGTAAGGCATTCTCAGAACAGCAATAAAATTGAGACTGGATGGAGCAGATGCACTGTTCCTGGACGAGATATTATTTGACCAGCCAGCAGTTTTAACGTAGGATTGCGTTCGTAGTTCAGATCCTGGATTCGCCATAGCTTTGCCTTCATCCTGGTATTCCCACGGATAAGTCGAACTCACGATGAGGCTAGAATAATTCTGATTGTATCACCCTTCATTATTCTGGCCATGGATGGTGAAGAAGCTGCGAGCCCCAGACGTTAACATCTCTGAAGCAACACGTACTTCGTCAGTCAGAGCAGACCAGGAGAGAAAGTCCCGCAATGAATACAGTTGTTCAAGCCAGACTTTGGCAGGCTTTGTAACAGCTTTATGCAATTCCTAAATGAAGCATATGCAGCAAGTGTTTGACAGGACATCGCGCTCGTGAGGACCTACAACCAGGACTACGCTGTACTTTTGTGTCGCTGAAATGAGTAGGTCTGGATGGGTGCTCGGATCCCCGTTATGTCTGAACGAGTAACAGGATTTAACTCCCGTTGATGTGATACAACGTTGTGTTCCTTCCTGATCCGTATTCGAGACTTGCTTCTGTAGTTTGCTGCACTCGTGCTGCACTCGGTTTGCTTCGTATTCGATTATCCGCTCCTGCTACATTGTATAGAAGGCTAGTGTAGTACTTTTGTTACTGAACATCCTGATGTTCCGCGTACCAGTCCATGTAGCAATTAAGGCAATTATTCTCTGTCATGATTGCCTCCGCGTCACTAACGTTACAGATGCAATTAAAGCATTTTCAGGCATGACACCG
>JAULKQ010008070.1:0-13525 GCA_032356285.1 Smithsoniella earleae | reverse complement strand
ACCATATATATATATATATATATATATACCTGACTCTTTATATACATCGTATGGCGGAGATTTACCGCCATGGCTCTGGGATTCAGCCAATATTCAGCTAGCCTGTCTTTCTTGCCTGGTAAGCTTTAAAACATTACATTTGAACTGAAACGTGAACGGTCAAGTTGCACTTAAGGTGGTCGACAATGGGTCCTAATCAGGGCGATATATGACGTCTGGTCTGGCAACTTCCTCATAGCAAAAATCAATTCACGGAAAGTCGTCAAGTTACGTTAATACAGAAGCGTTCCAGTTCGTAGGCGAAGTTGCTCTGATTGCGCGATTTAGGATTCTGTCAACAGATTGTGAGCACTGTGCGGCGATCATAAGAACTTATTGAGTGACACTAAGGGTATTTCCACGGGACACGCCCGCGGTTAATTTAACTCTTTGATGTGAGAGAAGTCCACGCGCTCCTGACAGAAATAAGATATCGAGGGCTTCCTTTTTAACATTTCGATGCTGTTAAATGCTGTCTAGTAGCATGTACAGCATGATCTGTCAGCATGACAGGAATATCGGTACGTTTTGGTGCATCTGCATTTGTAGATGACACCACGCGATTACTTAGCTCTATGCAAATCATTTCCGCGTTTTTCATATTTCACGAAGCATCTGTTAAGCTTCTGATCGTAAAGCGGATGATCAACTTGTAATTCTCGTGTCCTGCTTCGCCAATTCACGACTTCACGACGTTATCAAATTTTCATATCTAATTCGCGAAATTTTAAAGCACCTTTTGAATCATTTCTCGTCAGTGATGTTAATCGGAAAGCGCCAAATCCGTAATGGATTTAATTGATTGTTGACCACTATCATGTCGTACATATAGTGGTTCGCGGTGTCATGATTTATCATTCAATAAGTGAGAGCTCTACTTCATACAATGCTCGTCTACTGAGCTGACCTAGAGAGAATATAAACTTTTTTCGAGCGCGGGTGAAACCTCGCCGTTCCAGTGCTCTCATCAGTGCTGGGAGCATCACATGGTGATTACACGATTCATAAAGAGATGAGAATAGGAAATGTGTACTGACGAGGTACAATCAAGAGATGCAATCATGTCATCACTCATGGCATCTGCGCACGATCACTGGAGAGCCTCAAGAAAATGAGTTCTGCTGTTTAAGATTGCATTTTGACGTAAGGAGTTACTTGAGCTCACTTTCAGATACGCTTAAAGTAAGAAGCGGCAATTCTACGTTGACAACAGCATGCTTGACCGAAACCAAAAAATAAACCTCGCGGTTTATGCAACGGCAAAGCGCGCGCGACAACCCTGCTAAGTACTGCGGACTTTATCTCACGGTACAGTTATAAGATATTCGTTGTGGAAACTCGAGGATTTCGCTCCCTCGCCAGCTAGAGAATTTGATATCAAAAAGTCTCGTGTCCAACGTTGCCATGCCCGTGGATATGCCCTTTATCTTACCTGTGTCATGGTGTGCAGATTGAATGTGTGGAGAAAGCAAGACAGGAGATCACTGGAATATTGAAGCGAAAAAAGAAGAAAGAAGTTATTGAGAAAACACTTGTAGGCTCCCCTCTTAAGACGAGCAAACTAGGCTGGACTTTTCATCTGCGTGACATGCTGGGTGCGGGTTTGATAGAGCGCAAATCTGTTGGCAATGGGAGTGCGGTCATCTGCCTGGTACAGCAGAAAAAGTGATAATAGCTTCTTTGTCCAATGATGAGTGAAGGACATCCTGTGATTACAAGTTTGTATAGAGTGGATACTTAGGTAACTCTTCCTCATTTTGGAAACTTGTGGCATCACTAAAACACTATTACTGTAACCCTTTGGTACAAATTCCATAGAGCATTCAACAGCCTGGTTTCAAAAGGTTCACGTGTCACTTCTAGTTGTACCATTGTTGACTCAAGCCACACTCACTGCAGTGCTCATCGACTTCTTGTAAAGCTACTTGTGAATAATTCACAGCTACTTCAATTACATTCAGTTGACTATGTCTACAAGAATCACGGACTGGCTAACATCTCAGTCACTCTGTCTTCCGGGTTCACTATCATTTTGACGATTCTACAATAGTGATCTGTACTAGTCGGGACATAAGTTCCTGCAGTCCCCAATCAATTGTTCGCTACCCACGCGTTCGGCTCTTGAAACGAGCGTAGTGGCAGGCTGCATACTCACGGGTCAGCCAGATAATACAAAAACCCACGACTCAGTGCAGCCCTAAGATTACAGTGCTCTTCTCTGTCTGCGCAGGTTGCATGCAGTCATCACAATTTGATTTCTGCGTACAGACATTTGTGGACTCCTCAGTCACTGACCAAAACTCTGAACTACTTTGAAAATGTTTACAACCAAGGACAAACTGCGCGCATCAGCTGCTTCGACTAGCAAAATTTAATAGAAGACAAGAGTGTGCTCCACTGAAAAAGCTCCTGTGCCAGCCAGTTACCGCCTCTCTGCCTCTTGTCGGACCAGATGTAATCACAGATGTGGTACAGTATTCTACTATTGATAATGGGACTGTGCCACAGGCTACCATTACACGCTTCCAGAACTCACTCGCAAGCTAGTTTGCTATCCAGCGACGTTATACAGATCGAAAACGCCTGATAGGCAGTCAGCGGCCACATGTAGTCCATCGTAAAGCGATGCTCGGCAACACGTCCGAATTGCAGCACCTCTCTCTCGTGTGCATCATGTTCTGAAATAAGCTGAAAATTCTTCACAGACGCTAGGGTAACCCTCCCATTGAAATTCAAGCAGTAAGCGCCCAGTGCAGTGTTCCATTTGGGTACCTTGTTCACAAGCCGAATCATCTCCCCATCGCCTGTTGCCCCTCTCTTCAGCCTGTACATTCACTTTATATTTACGGATTAATGAGTGCGGTTTATGCTAGCCACTTTCAATCAGATCACCCCTAAATTCTTAAAAACACTGGAACTTGTGCATTGGGTTTTGCACATTGGCTGTGAAACACATTCATCACCGGTTACAATTACAAGTGCCACCCAACAAAACATGGAGCAGTGCTGGGACTCACTCAAAAGTTGCGACTCATTATTGCTTCCGTGCTCACTATATAAGATGGGGTCACATCTCTTCGCACGTGCACCTACTTATTGAACCAATGCTGACATTATAGCTCAGATGCTTTTCTTGCGTTGCAAGGACACGTTTGTGAAAAAACGAGTTGTCTCAGAAATCCCATCGATTCTAGTGATTGATAAGGTCACGGCATGCTGACTCCAGCTAAAAATCTTCCATACTTTTGTCTTTGGCACAACCACTTGTAAAACAAGATATGACTGCACACAAGTGCAAAATAATAGCCTGCAAACTTGGTCCAATACCCAACAGTACACACAACATAGCATCTACCTTACATTCACCTGGTTGCTGAACAATATCGGCAACTCCAAGTTACCACTCTAGATATGCTTTGAAAGCCGAATAGCAGTTCACTAAAAAAAAATTATTTCACAGGAGTACGGAACAAGTCTCATCAAAAGCAAACCTAAAAGATCGCATGTCTTTGCTATTGTGACTTGCCGAAGAATTAACTACTGAGTAATCACTTCATCTTGCACAATAACGTGTGCATGAGTGAAATCCAGACAAAAACGACGAATGAGCTGACTATGAATCGAGCATACAAGCCATAATGAATTGCCATATAACTATGATAAAACTTTAAATTACCCTAACAAAGGCTCTTGACACTCTGTCAACTAACAATTCTGCAAGTATCTGAAGAGAAATTGAAATTGCAGTCGTTCTGATTCCGTACAAGCGAACACATAGTAAGAGGGTAATAAACGGGGCTCGCAAAGCTCACTGCCCTATGATTATCACATTGTGCGTGCAGCATTAATAAGCACTGCAATGACCCGAGCAAGAGAGAGCAGAAGATCGCACCGGGTCATCATGCTCTCACCACTGCCCCATTTTACAGCATCGTTTGTATCCAGATCGACGTAGGGGATGCCAACCACCATTTTCCGGGGTCCCTTGGTGCCCATGACGTTCATGTGGTACTGGACTACGCCCAGTTCTGCTCTGCCAGTCCCTGCCTCCCCACTGCTGCCCCGAGGGGACTTTCCTGTACTGACGGCACTGGGGCAATCACCAGTGCTTTGGGGTGACAGAGCCGCTTCAGTCCGGGGGGTTCGGGCCTCTACACCACTAGTGCAGTCACGGTGAGCACTGGCGTATAAAGGTGAAGTTGAAGCAATGTCTTCCCCACTAGAAGAGGCCATGGACAGGGAGGGCCGTCCCCTCGCCAGGAAAGAGGATTGCCGAAGTATGCCACCCCCTGTGTTAGTGCGCTTCAAAAGCCTCTCACCACCGTCGAAGATCTGAAACTCTGTCCCAATAAAATTGGACTGCACACCACAGCAATTCAGAAATCATGGGATAATGCAAGACACTGGACGCTGATGTCTCAGCAGCTCGCCAAAATCGCACAGGCACGTACAACTAATTGTGGGACCACATTGTCAATGATAAGACGAAGTAAAGATATCGTTTATTACTGCTTATGAATAATCCTTTCCCAGCGCTTATTTTGGATTCCATTCAGGCACACTGCGGTGCCTGGCATGGCCTTGCAAGGGAAAATCCCAGAAGGGATATTGGAACAAGGAACTAAAGATTGTAATAGTAGGCTAGCACTATCTTCTCGACTCATATTTCATTCTTATCCCTTAGACATTGAAGCAGTCTAAATGTAGTTGTGATCCCAAGCGCATGCCACAAGCTTGTTCTCTTTCGAAACAGCGTGCGAATACCATGAAGCAATTGCGTGAGTTAATTTCTAACAATGATCTTCATTTCTACATCACCAGTTGTGCTTTGCCCAGCGTGTTTGATGTAAGGTCTTGTGTGGGACAGCGGGACTTGGCACACGCGACACTTCATAGATGCCAGTCTATCATCTATCCCTGGTGAAGTATTCGGGAAATACTAGGTCATGTATGGCATCTTAGATTTCTTAGTTACGTGTTTGCACAGCCTGCAGCTTGTTCGTCTCTTGCGGAAGTTGCGGATGCCAGCTTCTCTTCCCCGGTTTTTTGTCTGCTCTTTATGCTAATAAACACAAAACGTGCAGCCTACCTGACTTTATTTATGTGCATTCCCTGTATACATTACGCATAACAACCACTTCACACATTGCACTACTTTTTTCAGGGCGACATGTGAACTTCGAGTGGTGACACGAGGCTGGAAGCTCTATTTGATGGACTGCTGGCTAGTATTCTAGCAGCAGTGACCTCATCACAAGTCGATGCACAGGTTGAAGATTTTGAGCCCTGGCTTGCGTTTGAACCTAGCGGTGTACAATATCGTATGATGCCACCATGTATGCATGACAGCGCAAAACTTTATGGACAAGTACTGACGCAGCCAGGGTTTACTGGCTGAACGTGAATCAATTTGGTAACAATAAGATAATTAAACGAAATTATATGAGCATTTGGACATGCATCTACACTTACATCAATCTGCAGATTGAAAAAGAAGTTTGTAAATATGACATTGTTACGTCCTGTGCATTCTCACAGTCACAATACCATTATTATTAAAGTGCTATACTTCAACGTGGTGAGTCCCTTAGACTCATAAGGGAGTGCCACGGGGATAGACGGGAACTCCTAAGTCTTCTGCTATCTTGGTTTACCCTGGTTAACCTTGACATCAATGTGACATACAGTGATAGTATTGTCTTCATCCATAATCGTGTGGATTGCTTGTAAGCTAAGTCTTTGAACCTTCTGGCCCTTACAGACATGGAAAAGTATGAAATTGTATCCATCTTGCAACATGTTACAAAGCGCTTGCAAAGCACACAGGAAAGCCTTCATTGTCAGCAGAAACTTCATGAAAAATTGTTTACAAGTGGCAAATGTGTTCACATTGACAACGTATGAACGAAGTTACAGCCTAGGAAACGTCTCTTCCCATGCCCCCTAAGGCAGCAAATCCCAAGTCTAGTTACATAAATTGGTCTGCTTCTCAGTATCTGAAAAGTGAGAGCGGGATATATTCCAGGAGTGGTAATCTGGTAAGGGTTGCCATTCATCTCGTACAGTAGTGATGAATTGATTGCGGGTGCTGCTTTGCTCACTTTGTGGGAGTTCCTTGATTGTCGTAACTCCAAAGTGGCACACCGGGGCATGGTTTCTGTCGAAGCACTATGCCACCACATTCTCATCAACCCCAGCCAAGAATCCCAACCCATGTGCCGCCGTTTAGTTGACATGGAAACCAGTCTAGGGGCCCTGATGGTTCTTGCTCAAAAATGAATGTATGAAACACTTTTGTTATTGTTTGCAAGCAGATTTTACTTGAAAATCTAATATCACTCATTCGGTTGAATTTAGAACACATCTGACCGGAGCAACACCTTCACTAGCTAAGAAAATATCGTCCTAAACACATCTGTTGTACATGTTTTTACTGTCGGAAGGGCTGAAAGCTAAAGTGCGCTGGAATTCTTGGGGAAGTTCAGCATAGTGGTGGTATATGGCCACACTACAATAGGATTTCAGGGAAAACGTGTAGTAACTGCAGGAGCCAGTTTAATAGCTAAGAGCTCTTGAACATAGCTATGGCATCTTTTTCCAAGATTTATTAACTCACAGCTTGAGAGTGTCATCGCAAAAATATGTATTGCAGATACCCTTTTTCGATCAGTACTTTTACTCAATATCAACATGTCTTGTGTCAACTCATCGCTACTGTCAGCACCCGTTGTAAGTAGAATACCAAGATCTTTCCTGACTATGACTTAGACCTGTCCAAATGAAGAGGATCTAGTGTCTTTTCTTTGCGTGTCTGCAGTAAAGTATTCCTCTTATCTTGTGGCTATAATGATTAAATCGAATTCTACAAATCATATCAAATTTGGTTTCAATTACATGGCACGGATGCAGCTGTGACCCGGTCCTGTAATGCTTTCCCTGAAAGAGTACCTCACACTGGCAGATCAATACACAGAATAATCTGTATTACTTACAGCAATTCGTAAACCCAAGAACCTTCGAGCAATGAAAAGTCTGGTTTATTTGGACAGGTTTTCCGGGCGGATATCTATAAGAAAACTTGAAATCTATAACTGCCGAAAGTTGCGTTTTCAGATTCAATAGTTTCTGAACAAGCGTAGCAACCTGGATGAAGAAGAAATCATAAAGAGCTTAAATGACATGCATACCATGCCCTATGAAGTAGCATGCAAATCAATAGAGCTGTTGAAGTGTACTATCAGACGAAGAGATCGCTGAATGTGTACCCTGACTAACTACAGTAGCCTTTGTGAAGCTGGTCTTGAGAAGAATTCATGAGCTGTGCTGTCATGTGAAAATACTGAGGGATCAATAACACAAATAAACGTATCACAAAATACTGTGACTTTCCTTCATGAATCAATGGCTGGTTGATTCTTGTTCTCCAATGAACCAAAGGAACTGTAACCTGAATAAACCTAATTGTAGGTGTGAGGTATTGCAAGGTTATAATAATCCGCCCACCTAGACAGTGACACAAAATAGAGCTTTGATACATGACAAGGACTGCCAACCATTGGCTATGTGAGTACAACATAGCAGTCGAGACATTTTCCAGGTCAAAAATACGTGCTTCTCTAAGCTTTAATATTGACCACATTAGAAGGAACAGGATAAAGTGCTGTCAACCAAAATGGGACTGAGTATTAGATGAAGAGAACTTGAAGACTTCTCCATGTGAAACTTCAACACAACTACTAGCAATTCTGAGGGGAGCATGAGAAACGAAAATGGATGCACCAAACATTAAAACGCGCATATGACCTGAGTATCAATACCTTCCAACCAGACGGTTGTTTGAGCTTCTCTACAGATGCTCGACAGGCTAACATAAACAAAACTATGGCATGAAAAAACTAGGAATGCTCACCCGAGTTTTCCCAACATAGCTGTCTGAGTTCCGCGACTGAGCGACTTCATCCATGCTGATAACGTAGCTGGGACACTTGGTCATCTCTCTGCGTCTTGCTGCGAGCAAAAACTTGTCTCCATCCTCCAGATAGAGCTTGTAAACATGGGGAGCTTTGCTCAATAGGCCTCTGGAGGCCTTCTCACGCACAATGTAACATTTCAAAGGTTCTAAAATGGGTCCGGGGCTGGAAATAAAACATTGATGCGACGTGTTTAATAGCTCTACTAATTCGCGGTCTCTCTGAGGTGTACATGGACGGTTGCCGGGTTGATGGGTAGTCTCGTCGTCCAGGCCAGCACCGATGGGCGGGATGCTCTCAGAGGGGGCGACTGTGTCAGCTTCATCGTGACTCTGAAGTAGATACAATCTGATAAGGTGGAATCTAGTTGAATTCGCAATGGGAGGTTGAGACAGCACACGAGGGTCGCACTTCCGATGTCCCGGAACCAATATGAGCAGTGTGATCATCGGAGAGCCCCAAATGTGCCTGGTTCTCATCTTGGCTCGTCATGGATGATGGACTGTTGGGAGGTATGTCATTGCCGGGTGCGAATGCTCGTGCTAAAGATGTCGATGTCGCTGGGGTGACTACTCTGACTGGATTCGGCCCGTCATCCAGCACCAGGCTATCCACGGAATCAGTATCTTCTTCCGGAACTGGACGCGGTGAGTCAGACGGCGAAAGAGAGCATGGACCTTTCGGCGGTTTCTTTGACAGGTGTGGAGAACGGAGCGAAGTGTGCGGGAAAAAAGGATTGCTGGATGCGAATGATGATGGCATTCCCACGCTTGAATTCTACACAATACACGTTTTCATGGCACAAAAGATATGCGTTCGTGATAATCTTGAATGTTGCTATATTACAGTGCCGAAAGGAATCAGAACCAATGCGATAACACCACGCTATGCTCGAACTGTAGTGGTGGCTGCAAGAGCATCAAATGAAACTGAAAGCCGCCTGTGAATTTGAGACAAAATAATTAACTCCGGGTGAGAAAAACCCGTGAGGAAAAAGAAAACTAATGTTATTTGTGGTTGCGTCGCGACCATTGCGCGTTAGAAAGCTACAATACCAATGAGGAATGAAAAACGCACTAAAATTCTTTCTTGCCTCAGTTTATGAGATTGCTCGGATGCGTGTGCCTTCAGTTTGGCAACAAGGGGGGAATGAGGTCGCCTTGGCGTCACTACCGCATGATCCCCAACAACACTAGGCATCACCTCTGAGTTATCCGATTCTCTTTCGACCAGCACGTCACCTGTCGTGTAAAGCGGATTGTCATACCCTGTTGGTTTGGGACCAGCCCGAACTGTACCCGACCTGGGGAGCTGGGCGGTGTCGCGTACGGCCGTGCTCCGTGGCTTCATATGATCGATCCTGGATAAAGAAATAGCACGAGTGTTAGAATATATTGGCACACACCGTAATGCCAAACCCACATTCCCAAAATCTATGGCGGTGAAACAGATGTCGAAGAACACTTGGAGGCTCTCTCGACCGTACAAATTACCCAAGCACTAAAATGCAAGTTTAAGATGTGCCATCTTTGATATATGTTGAAGAAAATTGCTCAGTTGCTGCGCGAAAATAATCAACTCCTCAGTTCACTGACCACACAAGTTGGCTTAGACCATACGCCATATAAAAGACTTCATCATGCACGGTATGATATGTGGTAGACGGGAGTGGATTGTTTTGTAGTTCGGGGGCGGGGGGGGGACGAAGCTTTTCTTGACAAAAAAACTCGTGCAATGAATCAGCGATACGCACTCGTCTCTGCTCATCATTACAGTTCAAAGAAATACATAATTAGACACAAAAAGACTCGCAGAGACCTCTTGACGGCCTGCTCCTGCGAGAATGCCACGATGCGTTGCAACACTCACTGTTTGCAACTCGAGACAAGACTTCCGGAGCATTGTACCCAGACACGGTGTATACAGTACGCGTAGCTCTGACCTCTTAGACTAGCATTCAGATTAAAAATTTCCTGGTAGGAGTCTCTCTTTTCTCCAGCTGTAAATGATACGATTTATGCCACTATATGCATGCATGAGAGGTAAACGCTTTAAAGCTACACGGATCCAGATCGCATTGTCTGCCATGTACGTGCCGCTTACAAGCGTGATATTGTCCCGCGGATTACTGCCGCAAGTTGGTGCTGCAGTTGAATTCACAGTAGTCGCATTTGCCGGTCAAGTACCAGGTACTTTGGTGATTTTCCTAGCGCTGCACTTGTATCACTTTTGCCCGTTGAGACGCGGTGCAGTTGTGCATCTATATTGATTTGCCAAGCTAGATACTCCCAAGTTTGACGCCGCGATAGACGACACTACGGGCGTTTTGATGCATGATGTTTCATCCTTATTATTCCTTATCTGCTGCTAGCCCTAAAGTTCCTCAGTAAGACATAAATTACTACGAATGCCAGTCCACAACACTTGAGTGGCGATGCCGTAGGGGAAAGTAGTTGTAGCATGTTATATGCATGTACAGGTGCGCCCTGCTCATGCCTGATGTGTCGCTGAGTCCGGCTGGTGCACCATCGTGTAACCTGCTCCCTTGGAGTCGTGCTTAATCATTCACGGTCACTATCATTCGGCGTGGGTGTGGTACAAATTCAAAGTAACACGTGAAATCATAAAATTTGCTTCTAAGGGTATTTCTGATAACTTCAAACAGCATGCTGCACAGTTCAAATTCTCACGTGCGAGTTTGAGTGTTTGAGTTTATGTCTCCCTCAGTGTAATGGGAGTGACTTGCCATTTAGGCACATCTCATCGTACTGCAATCTCACATGGCTTGTTGTTTGTTTCTGTTCAGTATATCGTGAAAATCCAGGCCTTACCCGCGTAAGGTTAACACTAGCCCCAATGCACCTTCGTCCATTCTTCAGCTTCCGTGAAGCTATCATAGATTGTAAGAAAAGAGTGTAACAGGAATCAATTGCGGATTCATCGGCAATTAATGCGAGGTCAATTCTGCTTCCCTGGAATTGTGTACGGCTTGCCCAAGTAAATGCTTTAAATATCATACGGCCTCATGCTTTTTTTTGTTGTGAAAAGGCTGAGTTGTGATGAATTCGATAGCTCTGATTCGCCAGAACACGGCCGAAAGCTGGGTAACAGTGGTGTCCAAGTTAGATTACGCTGACCGTACAGTGGACACTCGATAATTCGGCACTAGGTATTTCGGATCTCGCCGTTATTCGTACTGAAATGTTGTGTGGGGATGCTCGTTTTAGTTCACTCGATTATTTGTTATTCCCGATGTGCAGGACACTCTAATTCGTACTGCTACTGACGATTGTACAACGGCGGCAATGAGACAGTTAAGCTGCTGCAGAGTCATCAAAGGAGCGCTGCAAAACACAAACGCATCAAATCTCCTATATGTAACAAATTTGGAGATGCTGAAGGGTGATTTTGCGATCTGAGTAAAACGGAGTTTGTCAACGCTGGTTCCTCAAAACAGTCGAAGTGTCCAAAGTACAATTCGAATGGCCTGAAAGAAAAGATTGGGCTATGAGCTTTATCTTCCCAACATGCATCAATGACTTGCATTCAGTCAGGTGATACTTTGGTAGAGCATGTGAACAAGAACTCGCCTGGAGCCGCGCACCACGCTTGTTTCCAAACAATCAACTGCTGGAAGCAGTTTCAGGTTTCCTTGTTCAATAATTGATTTAGTTCTCTATCAAGAGACCATATTTCTGCAGTTCGTACTTTGTGCTAAATTTCGCGAAGTTCCGGTTTAACAATTTGCAGCCCCCATCTCTGAACATACCTTGACCCTCCTCATCTTCTTCCCATTCCATCGTGACTGTTGTTACCACTTGATCCCGATGAAGTAGACCCGCACGTGCCTTCTAAATTTGAGAAGCAATCCCAGGTCTTCCATCGCTCACAGCCGGACGATTGCGCTCGGGCGCGCCTATGCTCCACCCAATCCCGTGCAGGTTGCATCTGACTTAACACAACTCCATTTCAACTCCATTTCCGCCTAGAGCAAGCATTCTAAGGTAATTTACGAGCGCAGTGTTGACCCCATGCCACCATTGGACGCATACTCTCGATTATAATCAAGATTATAATCATGCTGTCAGTCAGAAGCTCAGTGGCTGTGCCAGATGATACCGAAGCAAATACAAACCTTCGCCATGTGACCCGTTATCTACAGAACCAGTGACATTGTTGAGGTACCTTTTAACCTTTGGGGAGGAAAAAAACCAACTTGCTAACCCCTACACCGTATACAAGCGGCAGCAAACCAAGTAACAGAACTTGAGCTACCCATAACCCGGAAACGTGCGTCATCGATCCGGCGAAGGTTTGTATTTACTCTGGTATTGGGCGTGCACTTGTTATGCTGGATCCTTCAACATGTGCCAGGATGCCCAGGCCTGGTGCTGTAGGCTGGTCAGGAATTGGCCTTGCACAGCCTATGCTAAATTGGCACCGCTGTGGGCTTCCTTAGTACTGACAGGAAGTTTTGATTAGCAGTTGTGGAGACTGTGGCTATCCTGGTGGCTCGGAGCAGCTTCTGTAGTTGCAAGACTTGATCCTGCATGCTGTCTGGTGGGCTTGTGAGCACTGCAGTAGCTGGATTTTGAGCACTGTGCTGTGCCTCACCTGGGGGGGGAACCATGGGCTACCTGGATGGGGATTGATAGGATCCCCGTGCTGTTCGCCAAGGTGAGAGTGTCTCTGGTGAACTTTAGTGCGAATACATATGCTGTCTTGCTGTGTAGGGCCTGCCGCTGAGCTGGTGGAGGTTCTTGTTGAGATAGTTTGGGTTTGAAGCTGTTGGGGGGTGGGTTGGGGATTGCACCAATTGGCTCAAGACATTGGCATCGTATTGTTTTGGGGGTGTTATATGCATACACAGTGGCACAGTCCGAGCTCAGTGGTTACTCCCAACACCCCCTTGATGTTGCCTGCAGTGTCTCGATCCTGCATTGAGGAAAGTCCGATCAGGGTGTTGTAGTTCTGTGCCAGGACAGGGAGCTGGTCAGGGTGAGCTGTTGCATGATGTGATGGCAGCCTTGCGACGCTGCTGTGCAGAGGGGAGTTCTTCCCCTGCAGGGCTCAATCCAACTGCAGACCAGCCCCCACTTGCGGGTGTGAGGCTCTGGGAATGGTGCGAAAAAAAGCTGGCAGCTGGGGGTTGGGTAAGTGATGATGTGTGCAACTGCAGACCTAAACTAGCTGTAGGAGAGAGAACACACTTGTTTACCGCCCTACATCAGCAATGTAGGGTGCGAGACCCTCTCGGATTGGATATAGTGATTTTGTCTTTCAGGGCAAGGAAACAGAATGTTGTTGCAAAAGTTCTATTTAAGAAGGGCTCCTGGAGATAGTTATTTGATCTATGAATCAGGGAAGATAGAGCCTGCATTCGAAAAAAATTGGGCCAGCTGCATCAGAGGCCGCTCTAGAAAGAGCCTTCCTCTCGTGAAGGTTGGAGACATTTGGGACTATCGCTGTGTACTGCACTCATTGTCAAGCTGCTCCTGTGTCTGTATTGCTAAGGC
>JAULKQ010008059.1:0-13525 GCA_032356285.1 Smithsoniella earleae | reverse complement strand
CTTTGTTGTACCCACCCACACACCCAGTGTTGCAGCCACTCATGAGATATCAGGTGAAGATCGTAGCGTCTGCATGAGTGGCTACCAGGGGTCTAGTGCTTCAGCTTGGTTAATGCACTCAACCCCGGCGTGGATCGGATTAGACTCGGCTCGCTCACAAGGGATAGCAGACTCGAACATTCAACACCCAGCCTAAAATAGAGTTGGCTAAGCATAAAGCACGAGTACAAAATACTTTTCTTGTGCCTATTCGGCAAACGCTGGTTCTCCATGCTGTCTGTCCATCGTCCTGAGATGACAGGCAACAAGAAACGCCCCAAGAACAGGATCGTGTATATTCTGCAGGAGGATTTCCTGAGTCGGCCTCAATGGTTATATCTTGCAAAATGAAAAAGGGCGAGTATATGGCCCAAATGGGAGGGGAAAGGGAGAATTGAACGCGGTCGCCATGGGCATCAGAGCTTTGTCAAAGTTCAGCCATAGACGTGTGGGGTGGGGCATGTGTGGGGCTGCCTAGCAATAGAAGAAAAGGTGTTGAACACACTATAACTGCCAGATTGGAGAAAGAATGCCTGCTGCAGCAGACAATTGTTCTTATTGTCTCCTCACATTTAAGTAGTCTGATGCTGCAGAACATGCTTTGTGGACGCCGGGCCACGAAAGACAGATTCTGTATAGCCTGGCATCAAAAGAAGATGTGCTCCTGTTTCCATCCCTCCTGAGCCTCGTGGACAGCTCCCCAGTCACACTGGTCTGCCACAGACGGCTCTAGAACGTGTCTGTGTCTACGCCTGTCTTCAGGCCTTCACAGCTCCCATACTTTGCGCCACAGCTTTGATCGAAGTCAGATGGCACACTTGTGGTGCGGGGCTGGTGTTGACACAGTCATAAACTGGGAAAGAGAAACTTGCGCCGAGTCTCAGAGGGTGGGAATATCAAACAAGAGGTGATATCCTGGTGGTGACCGTAAATGATCCCTCAACAATGTAGACTTGTCAGCGGTACGGCACCCCTAGCAGGTACTCCAGAGCACAGCAGAGCAGCGTGTTGATATGAAGTGTAAGCATCATTATCTTGACGGGACAGATGAACATAGTATTGTGCCATTGTTGAATCTTATTAATGAGTTAGCGGAATGTGCTTGTGCAAGGCAAGGTGTGTTTATTTCGTTTTTTTGCTGGTGTGATGCCCGAACTCTCCTTTTTGTTTGTTGTGTTTAGCAGGCTCGTTTTTACAAGGCTGCAATTCGGTGCGTATGAAGCGGTTCAGAAGGAAGAATGTGGAAGTATTGTCACCCGAAACTGGTGGCATCGTGTCCGATTGTTTGTGCGCTCGTCCGGCAACAGGGGAGCACACCCGTTCGAGTGGAACCTCGACGCCTGAAGCATGAACCCGAAGAGTGTGGAACCAGGGCTGAACGAACCACGGAAGATGAGTGCTTGTGCACAGCCGTGTGCGAGCGCCAGCTTCGCCACTGTTCTGGTGGAGCCCGATACCCCCAGCTGGTCGGACTTCAACTACAAAGCGATGCCTCTCCTCTCCGGGTCCTTGAAGCGATTGAGACACCCTCAGCGGGACCTGTACTGAATTACAGTATCAGAGAAGAGTTCTATCAGATCGTAACGTTAGTTATATGACAAATTTGCGCGTCGCGAGTGGCTAAGCATCAAACCTTCTGCCTAGGCCGCTGACGACAAATCGTGTGGTTGAATGTTTAGACAGGCGAATGTGATAGTTTGCTGGAAGAACACACCTGCATGGCCTGTGCTTGAGCAGCTGTCGAGTTCACGTTTGTGAAAACAGTGAGTGAATGAGCTTTCGCAAGGGCCTGCTGTGACTCAAGGGGCAAAGCAGGCTTGCCGTCCTCTTGCACACCGGTAGCGATAACCAGGCGCCGATCTTTGCAGATTGTGACTGATGACCTGCTTGTATGCTCAGAGGTTATTGTATCGCATGCCCATGTGTGGGACACTAGACGAGCGGTGATCGTTGCATGCAGCCGAGCATCACGGGATACCAGAATAACAGTCGCAGATGCTGTTACTGGACATGAATGAAGTCTGGAAGGATTTTCTGTTGTGGTTGCTAGGTATTCGTGCCGCGGGTCTCGAATAACGTGTGTAGCCCGAATTGAAGACCTTGCTCTTCCTGCAGAGGCAGACTTGAAGACTGTCACGCTCTCCGATATTTGAGCCCAGAAGTGATTATTATGCTGCTTGAACCCGGGAATGCGTACGTAGATGAAAAATTAGAGTTTGGTGTTTGAACGTCGTTGAGGGAGAAGAGATGGCAACGAACCGAATGTATGCGAACTCGCACTCAATTCTATTGAATGAAATGGTGTGTTGAAGAACACAGATGGGTCAAGCTGCTTTGCGGTTCCAGCGTGGGGTCCACACGGTAACATTTTCTCTAACCCGGCCAGATTTTCAGTGCAGACAGCTTCTTGACTGACCGTTCCATAGGAAAATAAACCGTCTTCGCCTGATTGTGAATATTCCCGGGTGTTATAGTGATCCTCTCTTGATAGAATACCGAAAGACGTACAGAGGAGACCACTCATTGCATTTGTCACGCCTCTCCAAAGTGCATGGACACGCTCATACGGAACACTTTTGTGCCAATAAATTGACAAGACAGCTCCTGCTGGCGGAACTGGACCGACTCCAGCCCCCCTGCAACCTGTGCGAAATGTGTTTGTCTCACACAAACGTGAAACAATTGCCATTGCTCAGCACTGGGGACAAGCATACATGCCACACCAGGGGAGGATCAGACCATTCACTTCGCCACCTTCCTCTTGTCAAGGAGAGATTGAGTTCCTTTATTGGAAATGAGTCAAACAGCTTTGTAATACTCTTGGGAAATGCGGTGTCGTCGTGAGTCCCATTGCGTTGTGAACCATAGAATGCTGTGACTGCCACAGCGTCTCGATCTAAGTCATGGAAAATTAGGTGCTCTGATGAAGATGCTAGAGAGCCAACGAAATAAAGTGGAAGTGTAAGGAGCAGCGCGACAATGATGTGCATACTACCACGGTAGCACAATTTCCCACAAAAAGTAGATATTAACATACTCTTTAGGTTCAGGCTTTACACATTAATGTACGTGCCGTCACCATATTTCTGCCCAGAGAAAAGGGAAAACCTGTCAACTCTTCGAAAGAACGGTTGAAACTTCGCCCTAGTAGACAGCTCTTTCGCACATACGTTGTGCGGTTTGATCACAGTGCATAAGAATGATCATCTAGTGTTCGGAAACACAATCTCCCCGTTCTACCAGTGAAACACGCGCATCAAAAGCAATAGTCTATATAGTCAGCCTATATCACAACATGATAGTACCAATTAATTCACTGACACAATATAGGGCCACACTGATACTGTAATAAGTTTTTCTGGTGATTGTATCTAAGCTTCGCCAAGATGAACTTCTCTCGGCTACGATCTGCATGCAATACCAAGGGTGGCCATCACAGCGAACAAAGCTCCAAGAGAAGATCACAGACTTCGTCAAACTAAGCTTTGACTTGTATACTTATGTAGATCATGATCCGTCCACTTTCGCATGCGAAAACTGTGAAAACGGGAGGCAAACCGGCAAACCTACCAACAGTGTCGGATACGACACCCCGATATTTCGAGACGAACAAAGTTGAAGGCCGCCTTGCACAATATACCTGCACACAAAGAACTTTGGGAATACGTGCATATAAACCGTTGATTTCTTGCCACATTACTGTGCACTGCCCATATTACTGTAATCCTGCCTCACGCACTCCCAGTCAGTACGTCGTTGAAAAGTCAGCAGTCGCTGAGTCACAGAAGACGACTCTCAGGCACCCCCCATCTTTCCCAAGAGCAGAAAAGGCCATTCGTCTGATATCAACCAGAAGAGGCAACCTCATGAGAGTCTGGAGTCTTGTCTTGGCTATTCCATCTCCCTCGTATACTTGATAGATCCTGCAATGCATCGTCACTCCAAATCTCCATACTCGAACTCAAGGGTGCGTTTCACCTAAAATCGGCCAAATAAAATTATGCGACAGTGCCAACTTAATACATCAGCTTGACTGCAAGTAATGGAACCAGGCGCTACCCATCGATCAGAAGCTTTATCACTGCCCATATCGTGATAATACGAGATTAGCACAGGTACATGTTCATACGCATTCGTCGTACATCTACCTGTGATAATTTTGTATCATCACAATTGGCCTCCATCTCCGATAATTGTTGAGGTACGGTAGTACTGACATGCTAACACAAGAGCATCGGCACGATGCAATCTCTTATCAAATTCTCGTAACTTATGCTGTCAAACCACCTTTCAGACAACTGGTGGCTCATCGACAAGAGTACAAGATGCAACACACCTTACACAACAGACATGCCGCCTCAACAAGTTCTCATTTACCTATGAAAACAGAATCTCGAAGCGGACAACAAGCACAGCACCAGCAGCCACCTACAGCTGAACATGGAAAGTGAAGAGTAAGTGAAATTCTTTGCCACCTGTAATACAAACATCGCGACACATCGAACAGTCATTCTGTCGAGTTTGTAGGAGAATTCGCCTGTACGATAACTGTCTCAGAGATAGCCAGATGCGGTGTATACCGCATGTGGTACTTCCGCGGCAGTTCACAAGTGCCATAAAGAGTGACCAGGCATTGCATGCTTTGATTGAAAACGGAGGCTACGTTATTGTAGGTTTTCGCGTATCACTTCAACGGGCACTCACTTGACTTGCAAGCGTTGAATCAAATTGCATCTCCAATTACTTAGTACCAATCGACAGAAAAAAATGTCACTAACCAGTATCGATACTGCTTCACTAATGTGCTCATTTTTTCTTCATAATAAATGACAAGTATTAAGTCTCTGAAAGTGCAACTTACTAGCTCGTGTTCTTCGCGAGGTTTGGTAAATCATGTGTGTTGTGCAGTAAGGCAGGCATCGCGAGAGCACAATCACCCAACTAGTGGTGTCCAAATCCAATGTAAATCACACATTGTCACTTCTAAACAAAGTTTCACTGGAAGAAATGTCATTTCAATGTTGCGAGTCGCGGAGAGTACAGCTCGATACCCGTGGCCTGTTAGTCCGGTAGGGCTCATGCACGCCAACCGCAGGATGGTCGTGCTTGCTCAGTTTCAGAGATGGATTATCTTGTGAGTGCCTTTTACAGGTTCATTCACGTTCCAATGCTGTTCTTGAGATGTTTGTATGCGTGCCGTTAAGCTCATGGACAGTATCCAACACTTTGAAGGTTTGTCTTGGGCCAGAGGATGAAGCATCGGTAACATAATCGTACAAGTTCGCTCACACCCATTTTGGTTTAGCTACAGGATGTTTAGGGGTCCCAGATAACCTCAAGCATGGACGCGGAGCAAAACTATAGGATCCTTGGACAAAGTTGCTTCACCAGGCAATCGAATCAATAAATTGGCCTCTTCACATGTCAATCAAAACTTCCATTCGATGGTAGCTATGCACTACCCAAGGGTTGACTACGTTGAATTCATCCGCTTGAGTTAGTCCGCCTATTCTCTGCAGCATCAATAATGTCTACGCTTCCATGCGCATCAAAGCCAGGTTTACTGATATTTAAACCATTTCCTATCCTGTCGATACCGGGTTGAGCTCGATTTCAGAATGCGGGCACGCGTACGTCCCGAGAGTGGCGAACTAACAATTGCTCAGGGCATAGAAGTGGCAAGAAGAGGGCCACAGATTCTCGTTATCACAATTATTAATATTTAACACGTTGGAAGTCTGCATGTCGGTCCACAGTTGCTTACCCTGTAATGGTGCCATGGTCATGGCGTTGCTCTTTCTAGGAGTATTCGTGGGGTTTTTTTACTTCCGAGAAAAGTTTCTCCTGTTGTTCAGATCCGGAGCACCCAAGTATACAGAGATGATCAAATTCATTATCAATGGCAACAGATTACAGCCATCTAACTGCGGGTCGCATGAGTATTCATCAAGCAGTGTATAGACCGTAACAGTCGCAGTTGCAACAAGTATACCCAATCCCCCCCTGCGAGCACGTGTAGTTATATCTATGCCTAAGCGTTCGAATAAATTATGTTCAAGTGTCTGATTATCACTAGGTAAAGCAGCAGCGTAGCAAGTAAGCCTGCTGGCACTAGTTTGTTCAGTCGCCACCACCAGACATACGCAATGGCTTTCCGTGGCAAACACTTTCTGTCACGGATGCTTGTCACGTTTGATCCACGCGGTGGAAGCTCGAAAGGCATGATGTATGTTCTATGCTGCAACTCTAGAATGTAACTCACAAGTAGCGCGGATGTTATCTTCTGTATTTATGTCTACAGGCAATACCTACAAACGCACGGCGAAAGTTTAAAACAGCGGATAGAGTATTTCGGCGGGCAGCTTTTCGTAGAAGTTAGACCGGCTCATCACCCCGAGATCAGAGTCTGCTACAGTACGCTACCGCTTCCTCTGTCTTTGGCTGATTTTGTTAGCTAGTGAAACTTGGATTATGTAGGAAGTAGATGTTTTACATCATTCACCACATTCCGCTAGGTACAGCGCTACGTGGCGTGCGTTATGTTCTTGACCGGTTATAGTGGAACCGGGTACACTTGTTCAGGCTGGTGCTCAAAGCGAGTATAACGCACGTCTGTTTAATTGAACAAGGGCTGCTGTCGGATATGCCGTCAACGATTAGCACCTGTTTAAGGAGCAGTACGAATTTCATGGAGTAAGTTGACCATTTTATTCAATCGCCACGGTACCTCTTTTTTCGTCAAATTACTGGTTGAGATCGGATTCTCATTAATTTTTATCGTTGGGCGCTAGCTTCCGTATCAGGGGTCAGTGACTTAGATAGTGGTATCCTTTTTTTTTAATCGGTAGGAGAGTCCGCACTGCGCATGAAATCGTGCTGTTAAATCAACGCTTATGATCCAATATAAGGAGTTGAATTTCTTGTCCGAGCTCCTGCTTGTCCACATTAAGCAGCGATTCCATATCGTATGATACGAATCGCAGTTCACTGCAATAAAATGGTTCACCAAGGATGGACAGCAGATTCTTGCAGTGAATGGACATCATCTCAATAGTGTGGCCAAGTCCGCAGCTAAGAGATACTTCATGCGAAGTAGCGAACAACGGTGGCGCCCAGACACTACCAACAGAATCCGAAGTCGCAGGCAAAAGTTCAAGCTGAAAGAAGATCCTCCGTTTGTATCGCAGAATCCTGAGGAGGAACGTTTCAACTTGGCGGGGCGATTGTCCAGGGCGGACACCGTAACTGGAAGGTTGCGGAACGCTGCCGAGCTGGGGGCTGAAAGTCCCCCAGACCTTCCAAATGGAGCACATAGCATTTACAAATTACTATCAAGCCAAGGTAGCTTGAAGTATGACCAGACAGCGGCAAGCCCGTACGAGATTAAAGCACAGCAACGAGGATACCGATGGCCAGCTTATAAGGCATGCAATCCCTCATATTTTAGCGCAAGCACTTTTATAACAATGATATAAGGTGTATTTCAATAATGTAATACAAATAAACCAAAAGTAGCTTGAGTATATGGCCAAATGAATGTACCACTTGAGCACACACGCGTGTCGCTTTAACTGAGTTAACAATGGCTGGATATTTTTGAGATGTGTTTTCGAGATATTCGGCGTTATTGTGAAACAAGGCAGTCATCTGCAGGTTTGGGGTCCTAGCGGCAAGGTAGTCAATGCCAGAAACTTGTCACCAAGCGAAATAGCAAAGCATATGTGGTGGCTCACGTGCACACAAGGGCAGCGCTCTTCAAAGTGGGGCAACAACGTGGAAAGGCACCGTTCGGCTAGACCAAGCATTCAAGGCGCATGGGATCCCACGACAGCGTCCGTGCTTGCCCACTTGGGTGACATGTCAATGAAAGAGCTATCGGAAGAAGAGTGTATCCCTAGCACGGATGTTGATTTAGTTGAGAATGCTATCAGCTCATTATCTTTCGTATCGAAGTCAGATCCGAAGTAATTTTTTGTAACCTGATCTAGGGTTTTTGACCTGCGCAGTGGCTGTAGCGTCCTGTCTGCTTGCACTGATACAGTCATCGAGTGAAAGGACAGGGTATCCCTTTTCACCAAAGTCAGTATGTCGCTTGGCTAGGCTCATGACGGTTTCACCTGTATGGTGCTTGTTAAGATGACGACAATGCTGGTAGGTGACGTTACCTCATTCGGATTATAGTCTGAACTTCAAGAACTGTTGTAAAGTCACCAATAGGTGTTACAGATGCAATTGAAGCGCTTTCATACATCATGACGCATAACACCAGCGAACATGCAGTTTACATAAAAGTAAAGCCCTGTGTACCTTCCCTTGCATGATGCCTACACTTCATGTAATTGCCCCTCTCTGCAGAGGAACCATCTCGCTTGCTTGCCCTAACATGCTCCTGAACTCCTGTTGGATGAACAACTGACATGCCTATGTTCATGAATACAAGAAGGGCCATTACCAGGATATCCTGTCTTTTGTTGGATATGTCCTCACCTTCAGAGACTCTTCTGTAAACTTTGATGACGCTATCTTGGTCCCATGACCGTGCCCTAACCAACTTTGTCATACCTGTGATATGATGGCGTGGTAGTGGTCAAGGCCTCAGTGAGTGTAAACCCGAGCACTGAGGCAGGCGTTGCCACCTATCTTATCAGCAAACTTTGGTGGGCCAGATACTAGTCCACACTGTTCCGACCAGATGTTGGATGCTTAATAGTTGCACAAGCTGCTCCTGGGCAAACTGCTGAGTCTTCCTGTCACTCAGCTGCCTGTGATATCGCACAAGAAGCTTCTTGTGCTACATGTGTGCCAGCAGCCTAGACATTTCGCGCTGGATGACATGTACTCCTGATATTCATGATTGCTGCTTTGCATATGGCAGAGTCTTCAGTGAGCAAACTCAGGAACCCCAGACCACCCGGCCAGTGTGGCAGGTGAGCCTGGGGTATCTCCAGGTCTTCTCGGAAAGCCGTGCTACATGCATCGATCGTTTAACTCGTCACGATAGCTTGTGGACGCATTAGCAAGTTCGATCGGCGAGATGACGCATGGAGTAGTATCCGTCGCATACGCTCGTATAAATGGCACATACGTCGCAGTAGTACTTTTTCGGTCTTTTTGCGACCAGAGCTAGGTCTTGATACACGGAGTACTTGTTTGGGAAGTTATTTGTGTTGGAGAAGCGCCAAACCCTTTCGGATTGAGTTATCTGAGAACATACGTTGTCGGTCATATAGTGTACTTGAGTGACATTACACGCACTTTCAACAATTTGGGCACAATACGACCTTGTGACGAATACGCAGGAAATGATAGCTCGAGGGAGGAGTAATGCAAAAAGGGAAGATTTTCTTATACACTGTTTCACGCTCAATAGCAACGCAACTTGACGCAACATCCTTAGATTTTGGAACCAGGGAGAGGTACTACCTGCCGGGGTGAAGGATACCAACCCCCTTTGGCTATGGAACAAAAGCTCATTTTTGTTTTGCCCATAACATTGATGAGTATGGTACCATAGTCGGGAGTTGAAGAATAGGCGTATGTTGCACAATCTTACTGCTTGTGCAAGGTGGAAAAACTGTCATACAATTCCCAGCTTACTGCAGTAACCCACAGGGTTCGCACAGCCGACGTGATACCGAATTACAGCACTAGACCATGATCGTTTCCACCAATGAAGCTGGACTTGAAGTGACGGCCATGCCAATGGTTCCTTATTTTACAACATGATACACCTTGGAAACGAGGGCTTTCGTTCCTTGAGTAAACAGAGAAAATCTCGAAGCAAACTGGAAGATGGACACTATCTAGCAAACCTCACAGAAGTCGTGGGAATTTTCGAATTCAAAGATAGAAGACAGAAAAAGTCTTGAAGAAGCATATTGATAGAATCTCGTAAGCCCATGTTCGCAGAGCAAGACCGACCTCATTCAACTGTACAATGCCAGACCGAGAACGCTCAAAGTGCTTGTCAATTCAACCCTAAATCTACGTTTCTGCGGGATTCAAGCCAGCGTTTGTTACGGAGTAACAACACTTGCATCTCCTCCTCATGTTTGACCCGATTCTCACCAACGCTGGGTCGGCGGCGACTACCAGTGCTGGGATCACAGCCGTCCACAGCATCCGTAATAGGAGCTTCATATACTACTGGGCAACCACTCTTTACCTCTCCGGGGAAGCTGGCATAACAGTCCATTGCGGTGCGAAGAGGGAACTTGGCGATAGCACGGGCTTGCCGTCCGAATTCCACGGGAGGCATCTTACGGAATCCAGTATTAGGAGCGTCTGCAATAAGAACTATTATCAGAAATAGCACGGAAAAGTATTGGTTAGAGACTAGCTACAGGCTACAAGGCCAAAGGCTCGATGTCAACACTGACAGCCCAACAAGGCATTCGAAACCTGTACACAGACACCGAAATTTGTCTGGCTTCTGGACGTGTAAGCTCACCTTCTCCATAAACTGCTTCAGCATCCTTGTAGAAACTTTCCCCTCGAAGTGAAACGCCTGGTGCAAAGCCAGTTGCAACACAAGGGATTACTCGAGAAGCTGCGGAAGTTTCCCTTGGCACCCCTGTAGGCAACATCAGGCTGTAACAAAAGATCGTAGAAATATGTGTAAGCGAGAGGAAAGGCTCGCCATTGTATTCTATGCTGTCTAAACTTGAAAAAGTGGGCACAAAGTTGTATGACGTGTGCTGCTTACGTGGCGAAGATTCGTTGCTTAAGACAACGGAAAGTGAATCCGCCCTGAGAACCCCGATCAAGTGCATAGAAAGCACGCAGGAGATCTGTATTTCTCCCTAGCTAGCAGACGTGGGCGGATACGTGGGTGTGCTGTTTACGAAGGGCTGTAAAGGACAGAAGTGCAGCAACAATGTGCATCTGGCGTCGGCGCACGGAACACAGCAGAATCACAAGTCTAAATACAAATACAAGAGTATATTGTTGTGGAGTGAAGCGAGCTGTAACCTCAAGCGGTACATACGTGCTAAGAGCAAACGGCAGCACTACAGGTGAAGGGGACGCACTGCCAAACTGCGGGCTAGGTCTCGGAAATTGAGCGCAGGAAGTCACTGTTGGCATCTTTCAGATGAACTAGACGGATGGGAAAGTTCACTTTTCAAATAATGAAAGGAGAAATGGAGGCGAACGTGGTATTCGCGAACTGTGAGTTATGCGATTCTGTGACCACGCACTGCCACAACGTGCTTTTATTCAGTTGGGGTTGTCAATTTGCTGTGTTGTGCTCTGACTTCAGTGCGCCGCAACGGAAAGCCGGATTCGATACTCTGAGTTGGGATGCTCTCATCATGAGCTTACACGATTACACTCAGCATCACGATATAACAAGATTTTCAAATGGATCGCTTGAGTATCCCTGCACATTTTGCCCGCTAATCAACATACATGGTAATCAACTGATATTGAAGCTGCTACACGTGTTCTGCGTTCAAGCGCACGCCTGATTTTCGCTTAATCGCGTCATCCCTTGCTCTTATCTGGAAACGGAACCTATCTCGAGATAACTCGCCACGCCACATCTAGTACGTGCAATTTCCCGGCACGTAAAGACATGAGTTTTGGAATATGCTAAGGTTCATGTATGAACTGTATTGTTTTTGTAGGCCAAACAGATGGCCGGGACCATCCTAGCCTATCTCGTGCATACGCACATTATATTCACAGCAGTGTCTACAGGTGTGCAATTTCTTATGGTTAGTTGTCGCGTTGGACTTGAAATTGGGCCCAATTGGGTCAGTGTGACCTGCTTCAGTTTCCCGTGAGTAACACGCAGTAATCATTTCTGGTCAAGCTCGACATTTGGGACGGTCACACGCGATCAACAACGGAGTACCCGCATTCGCTAGAGAGTGGTGTGGCAGTGTTATGGTTGCGAGACAGCTTGCTGAACTTACTCGTTTAGAATCCGAGGGTGATCTTCAGCGCGCATCATTTTCTCTGTTCTACATATTTACGCTTCTCACCATTTCTTAGAGAGAACAGGGGTGTTGTGAATGAAGTTATTCCCGGCTCCTGGGAGCAGCCCAAAAAGGTGCATGAAAGCGTTTCCCAGAAATTCACCCTTCCCAAGATTCAGTTAATTAAAGCTAGTTGTGGAACACAAGGTTCGTCGAGGTTCGTCAATACTACTTAGCCGCTATAGCTACAAGGGCCCCTACTCGCCGCAATTCATAGCGAGCAAGGCTGTAATCAGGTCAGCATAAAAAAAGTCAAGGCGGAGAATGTCCTGCACCAGAGATCAAGTCACAGATCTAGTTACTCCTAGTTTATGTCACGATGTCTTAGGCCCATGGCAGGCAATCGTGTCTTTTTCATGATTTTTCTTCATGAGTGCTGGAGGCTACGTATTTGGGCGCACACCGTATTGGGTGTTTGAACATCGCTTTAACCATGATTTTCACACCTATCACTGCAGAACGATAGGTAACCCGAAATAATTGTATATCAATATACAACCTGCCACAATGAAAGCAGCTCAGGAGCAAACTGCACTTCCTGCGGAAACGTTCACGAGCACACAATCATTCTCCTCGTCTGGGTGCGCAGCACCCTCCATTACGTCCTCTGGCTACAAAACTCAAGTAATTTTGCCGCCAATGAACGCCTCGTTATATGATGCAAGCTCCTGACTAGCTATGACCGGCCGAGGAAGCCATGTTGCTGAGCACAATCGCATGGTACCGCTCTTGCATAATACACAATGAGTGAATACTCGAACTACTCTTATGTTACGTAGATACTCAAGGAGTCCAAGTTACCCCACAACGAAGCGTCCCCTACAGATTGCCCACCGTAGCAATCTTCCCATCTGACATCGTTCAGTCACGAGCCTGACTCTACGAATTCTACTTTTATTTCACAAAACTTGAGTTATGTGGGTCAAATTTCATTCAAGTCGATGCATCAGAGTGCAATTTGGTAACAAGCTTTCCTCTCAAATGACGTTGTTGTACTCGTTGCAGAGCTGCTCCCCGGTGTGTAAAATATCGCTACTGGATGCATTGTTGTCTTACATCGATAATGGCGCCAGAACAAGCGGTTTCATCAAGAAGCTGACGGTCCACCCTGCGACTGATTCTTCTACTACACTGATAGAGTCAACGTTCGCGATGAGAACGTGCTTTAATTCCATCAGTAATGTTAATGACGCGAGAAACATTAGCCTATGGGAAGCAACGATGCGTTAGCCTGCTGCATTTTCCATACAGAAGTGGACAAGAAGTCGCTACCGCTACTCCTCAGGCTGTGACAGTGCTTCTCGTTGACAGACAATAGAGCAGATCATCTAAAAACGAATGCATTTTGTTCTCATCCATGAATAACGACTTAGGAAGACCCCTTTCTGTGCAGAGCCTGAAATCACTGCTGTATCATCTGCTATGTCGTCAAACTGAGTGAAGTCCAGTGTCTCGTAGCTAGCAATGGGCGGCCTAGGTAGCCAAACGTCACCATTGAGAAGTGA